>DWME01002615.1:0-20328 GCA_018244795.1 Parelbella ahira ahira | reverse complement strand
GTATGGCAATAGGCTCACCACCTATTCCATGGAACTTAAATGTAACTGGTGAAACTTGGGAGTGTACTACACTCCTCTGCTTACGCCTTCAGGGATTACAGGCGTGATGTTAGGTTTTAGAGGCAGTAGCAAGTGTAGCTTTGAGATGTGCAGCAATAGCATTATTTGCAGTGGCTCGTAGTTTTATTAACTTTTCGCTCGCGATTATCGGTACGCCATACGCATACGAGCCAGACGGAGGCTTACTCTGAAATATTAGATTGGCTTTGGACCAAACTGGCCTAACCCATGCCGGACCAGGTAATGGAGTCGTGAATGCAAAGTTTCAATCTCTTTTAAGAGCCCTATTCCCCGTATATATCAGAGAGGATAAACCACGCCGTACTTAATGGGTTAATGCGTCTAAACTAATAGCCTTTCTATAGACCAATATATCGCTTCTACATCTACTGAGCTACGGATCTGCTTAAAAGAACGCTCATGTGTCAAACTGTTACGGCGTATACTGGGCATATCTAGAGTTATCCATTGGAACGGGCAGAAGACTATTATGAAAACCATATTGTATTTGATTCTTGATTGAGTCCAAGATAACGTCTCAAAGTTCTATGTTATGTACCCATATTAGTATGGGGATTTGTTTCTATTGGTCTAAAGTACTTTAACTTAAATACTGGAATAAGTATTGCAGATAATCAATTTTAAATCACGTTAAAATTATTGATGTTAATAAATTCACATTCTTCAAGAGTCACGATACTTACATAATTACGTGTAAATTACGCCCTTATATTAAGAAATTATGTTTTAAAACAATTAAATGCTGAAAATGTAAACGTGAAGGAATGTCAAGAATCCATAGCGTGCTTCGAAGTGCGTGTTAGTTTGCGATTTGAAAACTACAGAAACAATTGTTTGTTATTCAGAATTTGAAGAATTCGAAACCATTTGAGGCACTTTATGGTAAAAAAAATTCGAAGGTAATTGTTTAGTATAATACCTTCTAAATTTTCTTTGTATAAAGAATGTATTTAACACAGGTACCTACGAAATACCTAAAAAATATATTAACAAAGCGACTATGAGTAATACACCTTAAGGAAACAGTTCTAAAAAACGTAGTTCGATCAAATTAGAGCCGGTCCATAATAAGACCGATACAAAGTACTCTTAATAGGCTAAAAAATATACTACGCTAAAGTGGGTAAAAGAAGCGAAAGGAGTTTGTCAAGATATTCTCACTCTGCCTACTTCAATGGGAAATAGACGTGACAATATGTATAAAATATTAATTCAGGTGTTCCTTGCAATGCCATTTTATCAAAGATCAAGGTAGCCTATTGTTATCGACTTAACACAAGAACAGCACGGAACGCTTGCTTGTCGAGTCCGTATAAAGATTCCAAAGTTAGTACGGAACTTGGAATTTCAATAATGCACAGTGGTTGTAAAACGTACACATTCGCGGAGAGTGCGACTCGCTGCCGCTAAATGGCCCGCGCTAGCAATTTATTGTCAGAACGTGTTTTAATATGAAAACGATGTGATATAAAGGCGCTATTGTACTAGGCTTGCTACTTAGAATTGCTCGTAGATTTAGAAACCTGGTAGGTACGAGTACGTGATTAATTGCGTTAAGATTGCTTTATAACGATTGTGATAAACATAAAACGAATATTTTTTGAGTATTTGTTGTATTTTGTACAGCTTTTCGTATAATTTGAGCAGCGAATTTTTTTAAATTATATTATCATAGCAGATAACCTATATTTTTATAATTGAAAAAAATCCTGTTATAGCTACACAGATTGTTGAAATGAGTATAAAATATTAAACCGTTGTTTTTTTACAGATTATGTCATCTAATTTTGGGTTATTTTATAATGCTAAATGAAGTTTAAATTTCCATTTGCCTAGTAGATTTGCCAATAGCGTGTATCTACTCGTATGCTCGCCAATCAGCGTTGATCAAGATGATTACCATATAAAAATAAATTAAAACATCACAGAAAATGTTTTGACATATTAATATTTTATATACATTAATGAGTCTCTCACCGACCACATGTTAGAAAAAGCTTTATGTCTGAGACCAAAGAAAAAAAACAAAATATCATAACTATATCGCATATAGATCGCAATGTTAGAAATTTATAGACAGAGGCTTTTATTACAGATCAAATACCCAACTATGTGGATTCCCCAAAACATTTTGTGGATAAACATATTCCTTCGAACCGCAAACATTTTATTAAATTCCGCACCATCTGGGTAACATGATATTGATAAAATAATATATGAAGACAGCTATTTAGTACGTTTCGCATCTATTTACATAATTTCCCCGGAGACGATAACAATATTGTACAACAAGTTATATGTACAAATTGTTCTATCAACAATTTCTCGTTTTTCGTAGTTTTTTTTACAAGTTCAAAAATAGTGTTGGCGTAATTTTATTTTCTGTAACGTAAACATTGTCGTAATTGCTTTTTATTTTGAGTATTTCAACTTCAATTTAATTCTATATCGAAATAATGAACATTAATTTCATATAAGATTATTTCATTAAGTCCATTCCCAATCGAATATAGGTAATCTGAAATAGGATTAAAATTTAAAGAGATCGGTCATAGTAGGTATAATATGAATAGGCCCTAAGGACCAAGGTGATATACCTCATAACTTCGTAGGTACGCACACATTATATGATTATATTAATTTATTTTTAATTCCAATACCTATCAAGCTGTTTATTTCACACTATTCGTTTTCAACATGATGTTTCTCAATTAATTACGTTCAAGACGGAATTGATTATCCCAATAGGAGCGGTACCATCGTAGCTCTATTCATTCATCGTAAACAAAGTAACGAACTAGTTCTCAGCAATACAAAAAGTTGTCGAACGAATTCCGAACGGATATCGCCGAATGATTACACAAAGGACTGCTATAAGCCAAATTACTGTAACAAGAACTTGGAGTTAGTTTTATCATGTTTCCGATTTATTTTCTATTTGGAAAATTAGCATTTGTCTATGATGATCAAGTATTATAGTCCATTCTCTATTTATTTGTCGAAAATTGTGTTTGTCTTTGGGAAACATTTTGTCTACACTGAAGTCATACTAAATCTCTTAAATGTTTACGTTGCGTTAATACAAAATTTTAAATTAAGGAATTTTAATATTTTTGAAGTTGGACATTATTGTCTTAATTTTTAAATTTCCTTGGCGTAGACTCACCTTTTTTTAATATACGAAAGCTCTCATTTTTATACGTCTATATTAATTTGATCATTTAAGCAATGTCTACAGATTTCAATTCTATTTATTATTTAAAAAATGAAGTTTTCTAGTTTTATTCGTATTTTCAATACTTACGTATTGCGGTGAAAACGTGAATCACTTTAGCTGATAGGTAAAGTGCACAAAATAATTTATTAAAATGAGCAATAACACAAAATAGCCAATCCATTAAAGTTAATGTACCTATCATAATATCAGAATACAACACGACAGCGGCTCTCAACCCTTGAAACATATTATGTTATAATTACGTTAATTCAAAGGTTATTGAGACCAATTAATATTACATACAAATCTGTTCGATTACTTAAACTTATTTGTTTAAAAATCGTCCATTAATTTGGTTGTAAGTTACATAATTATACAAGAATCTCAATTTACCATTTACAAATGTGAATGGTGTAACACTAGTACAACACAAAAGTAATAATACTTTCCTTTGTCATTTTAATAAAGCTTAGAGACTTTGAATAATCAATACTTATAAAATCACTAAAATACATTACAATAATTATAAATTCAATTCAACGCAATGCGTTTTTAATCATTTTTTTCTATATAGATATATTCATAAAACGAGCAAATTCTTAAAAGATCACCGAAAATATATTTAGAAAAACGTTCAATACATAATAATCCAGATAAAATCATCGAAAACCGATTTTAAGAAATTTCGCAACTAAAATTTGAGCATCACTAGCACGTGGAGATGCATTACCGACCGATAGCATTCAACGGTGCATGAAAAATACGATCTATACATTCTGTCTATTAATTGTGATGTGAATAACTTCTATTGGTATGATTCGGTTGGAGTTTCACGTTACTTTTATTCAGTATTCTATGGGAACGCTATTAAACATATTGGATCTGTTCCACATCTCTTACACAAATCGGAAAATATTTAATACTGTGAGAATTTTCATGAAAAGGCGCCTACAAAACGAAAATTTTTAATTCAAAATATTGATAGTTTTCGTGGTTCGCGAATTATAGTTGGATTAATAATTAAATGAGTTTGATGGATTGAAAGTTTTGAAGGATTTTTTTTTAATGGTATTAACAGAATGACTATTTTTAATTTCAGAAATGCTACTCTTATAGATAAAACTTTATGATTTACGACCTCAAAATTTGTTTAATAACATTTAATGAGTCTGACAGGTTTAAAGTTTTTGCGAAGTTAATTAAATAACTCGAACGTAAGTCCCGCCTGTAATCCCCGAAGGGGTAGGCAGAGGAGTGTAGTATACTTCCACGTTTCACCAGTTACGTTTATTTTAAATTGTTCATAATATACGACTAGTTTTAGTATAAAAGGTGTTAAATAATTTGGTCAAAATTAAAACAAATGCTGTTCAAAAATTATTATAGCGCCTTACAAGATGAAAAGATTATTCAAACATCTGAGTAATAAAAATATTAAATATAAAAAGAAATAAACTGTACAGTATTATTAGAAAGCATTTACGCGTAAAACGAATTTTCTATTATAATGTCCTACTAGTGAAGGGTATCGTATAGCTAGGCGGCTAGGACAAACGGCATTCTAACTTCATATTTAATTATGTATTCTAGTTGATCACGTTTTATTATACTTTTTTCTTATTTGTTGAAATGTTAAAATAGTTATTTTTCATGTATGTCATGGCATTAAAATAAATAAAGATTATTCTAATCTAATCTATTTAGAGGACTCATATATTATGTCTTGTCTAAAGCTTTCGTTATCAGATGACGGCCCATGAATGCAGAGATCACTTGATATTAATAGAATTACATGCCTACTTATAACTTGCCTATGGAACTTACTTGAATATTCTTACTTCATTAACATACAGGAACATTAGATAAAAAATACGATACCGTTGTGAAGAAAATAAGATGAAAATTTCCATGAAACGTACGGCGAAGTATGCGAAAGTTGTAAGGAAACGATACATAATACCAAAAGGAAGTTTTCGGTGGGAGTTGCAAAAGTTGCTCTCAGTTCATTAAACAAAGGGGAGTTCGTTCAGAAAGAGCACGTGAGGTGTACAATTAGACCGAAACAAATCTGCTTATAATGTCAGCGACTGTAAACAATGACAAAAGAACACTTTATCATAGCTATGATATTGAAAATAGATGAACTTCCTACAGCAACTTTACTACCTCTCACCTTCGTCTTGATCATCATAATTAGTTTCACCCTTTTATCATTCCACTGTTGGACACAGGTCTCTTTTTCTCCGTAGATCCTTGTCACCTTTGTAAATGTTGTAATATATAGGCGCTGAAAGACAAATGTAGGAAATTTTGTGATTTCTATAGCAACCTTTATATATTTACCATATTTTCAAAGCAATCCTTCTTCCCAATCCGACAAAAGCCTGCTGTACTACGCTGCTAGAGTACAGATTCGTGGAGATTTAAATTTGTGCTCAGTCAGATTATCATAAATTTTGCTCCAAGGCCCAAACAAAGCGTATCGAGAATTTTAAGAACAATATTTAAAGTAGGGTTTCGTCTATAATGGTTTCTAGTAGACACTAGTAAATCTAGTCATCTTCAGGATTAAGCCTTACTGTCGTACTTGTAGTGGTTCATACTTTGTTTTTGTACATTCAGATGGAATAAGTAAATTTACTCTCACGAAAGATTTCATGTACAGACTGACTGAGACTGCATTTACGTTTACAAAGAAAATGCTCTGAATCAACAACTTTGCACCGGTGAATTAAGTCAAAATTGAATTTACGGAATAAGAACCCTTTCGAGCACTTAACTGTTATTTGTATCCGAAACTTAATTATTTACCCGCCACTGGCTTCAATGGCAGCGGGAATGGGAAAATTCTTATTATCTTGAAAAACTTTAATTTAAAGTTTGTTGCCGCTATTTCTAGGCAGTATTCGTGCGAGCAAACTGCGCTTCCTTATAAGCTTATTTTCTTCACAGGGACTCGAAAATTTTCTTTAGATTAGTTTCTCTTGTTGAGGAAAATAGGAAGGAATGAGGAATAATAAGTTCGCGTCGCCTTTTAAATTGGAATTCGCTTCTTTTATCCCAAGATTTGCACTGGTTCGCCCACACCGAGGTAATAGCATTGGTTTACTTATTATCCACATATTTGTGTTAATAAAACTTTAGTATTACATCAAAAGCGAATCTTCGTTTACTTATGTTTTTGTTCATGGTCCGGTCGTACTGGTAGCCGAACGTAATATAAATTTTCATGACAGTAAATGTTAAATTTGCTTTTATTATTGTACTAGAACTCAAGTCGAGTACCTACTATATATATCGATATCGTACTAGACACATTACTCAAGACAATTACCCTTTTAGAAAACTTCGGGAATATTAACTGTCTGCGATCAATTTCGAGTTTTGAGAAAAAAAGCTATGATATTTTATTAAAATGTTTTAAGAAAAACCAAATACTTATGTTTTAGGATATTAATAAACATCTTTTAAGTTATTCGCTTTTTAAAAGAGATATTTTAATATTAATTAATAAATTAATATTTTTGTAAGTTGGTTAAAAAACAGAAGCCTACGACTCATTTAAAACGAACATTTACAAGATGCCTGCGAACTAGCTTTAAGACGAATTCCAACTAATTGTTTTAAAATAACACCCCCACCCTTCCTCACCCCCCCACCCATCACGACCATTCCATTTACATCAAGAAAATTATTTCACTGAAACTCTCAAGAAGTCCACTATCAGTTTTATTAAAACAAACAAGATAAGTAAAGACTAATCCTTTGAAAATTACAGATATCAGCCAAATTCTGAACATTCAAAGGCGACTCCGTGGAACAACGAAATGAAGTTTGAAGATCTGTCTTTAGAATATTTGCATATTTAAGGGGTAATTTGAAGAAATGGCATCTAGTTGGCTGACGAATTTGTCTTTACCATTTGCTATTACTCGGCACATTGACTACAAAATCCACCAGTCTCACTGCGAAACGGTGGTGAAATGTTTCACTAATAAATGTTACAATAAATATTTTTTTCAATCGTAATGTAAGGTTAATACACCTGACTATTGAGCCGGGGATCGTAATTTATTGGATTGTCGTGGTTACATTAATTTAGTAACAAAAAAAAACAATAAACATGATTATAAGAGTCTCGGAACAAAATCTCACAATAAATCATTAACAAGTACAAGCTGAGTAAATAAAATTATCAAAAAATCAACTGTAGGTAACACAAAAAATTTTGAGAATTTTCTTCACAGTGCATGAATATTAAATTGATTTTTAACAAATGTTTTAAATTGCGTGCTTCTAATCTTTTTAATGAATGAATTTTATACTATTAGAGCACCATAACCTGGCTTTTTTGCACAAAATACTTTTGTAGCCCTATGTGTATTAATTATTCTCTTGAATAATGACAGTACTATCCTGTCTACAGGACACCATCATCGCACTTGTTTCAGTGGTTATTGCAAAGATGTCCTTATGTATGATACTTACATACTTATATACTTTGTTAACAAATAGAAAAGCAAAAATATTTAAAACAAAACTCTAATAAAACAACAAAGACTTAAAATTGTATGACAATAATATTTCTTTGAATAAATCGAATTAAAATTAACTCGTTTTCCCTCGCTTTGTTTTCCTTGTTCTTTATCGGGAATGTTTCACAGTTTGGTTCCAATATGGCGCTAACTCAATCCGGGCCTATGCTCGCCCACATTTTCGCGGTTCATTGGATATAAAAAGAAAATAGCGCTTTAAAAGGGATTGAGGAGCCCTTTTAACGTTTTTGTCCAATTTCGAGACGATGTTGGTCCGTGCCCGCGCAAGTTTCAACCAAACAGAAATTTAACGATTCGTTAAGAGGATTGTATTGACAAACCGCTGAAATACAAGGGTTGGGTTCGATTTCTGATCGGGCAGATTTCCGAATCATGAATTTAGTAATAGTAGTACTGATCATGTGTGCGTCTCTGTAATGTGTTTTGTATGCGTGAACCTGGAATCTACAAGATAGAGAATGGTAATATGGCGGTAAAAATATACTAATCATATCTTATCTGAAAAATATTGGCATAAATTTTATATCACATCGTGCACTACCCCATCTCAAACTCTTTTTGCTCTTCTTACATTTATTCTAATCTCAGTTTCAAAACATAAAATAACATAACAACTAGCATGTATTTTCTCGAAAAAAGTTTGTTCCCGAGCAACGTACTATTTAGAGTATCCAGTGGTTACCCAGAGTACTTATACACTATTCATTAAACAAAATCAACTAACGCTGGCTTCATGAAACAAATAAAAAAATATTTTCACTGGCGTTCCGTTTGTCAACTAAACTTGGATTTTAATTTTAGTACAAAACACGGGAGTTGGTTTCCAGCTAAATCCAATAACAGTCGCGCTGGACAGATCCAAACTTGGAACAATTGGCGAACACAGTAGGGTGGTTGCAGAGCTTTTTTTACCGTTTTAAATAAATAAAATCTGTTTATTCCGCGAATGAAAAACTTTTGCACCATAGCGAACAAGCAAACGGAATTTAATTTAAACAACGTCGTTTTCATAGCTGTTACAATTGAATCAGCACGTTCCGACAATTGTGTTCTAATTTTCTATCCGGTTTCAAAGGGAATTGATGGCCCAATAAATCCAGAATACGGGGCTTTGCAACAACTTTTACGGATCTTACAGAAAACAAAACAGTATAGAGACTATTTACACACTCACAAGAAACACGTAAGATCTGTAATAATAACACGAGTATGTACTTGGCACTGACCGTTTAATTATTTTTCTTAATAATGCTGTATTCTCACTTTTTCTTCATTTTGATTGATTTTGACTTTTTTAAATAGAAGTGGCGGTATTGTGTTCGCTTGTGTAGTTTTATCTGTGCACGGCATCTCTTTATCAATGTGCGATAGAAGTTATGTGACTTCATTTTAATAACTTATTCAATATGTTTCGTTACGTTTTAATTTTATGTAATTTTGTGTTTAAAGACTGCATACGTTTACTTGCTCTTATTATAACGATACCTAAGAGTAAGATGATAATGGCTAATTAAATAACGTCTAGGCTCCGTTGGTTTTAAATGAAAAAGTGAGCGATCGTCAAAAGTCTATTTCACGTTTTATTTGAAAAAAAAAGACAATTACGTGAACACATTTTTAATTTTGTGTAATTTGATTTGATCCGTCGTGACTCGGTGTGGGTGAGAGTTCATGGAGGAAAACTGTCACGTAGACAATAGGTGCGATTTTAGTAATGAGCTGATCAATATTCAAGAGGCAAACGCCTTACCGTAACAACAGAACAAATTCGAAAGACGAAGTATCGACAGCGGCCGGCCCTTAATGCAATTATCATAATGGCGACCAATAAAAGAGAGGTTCGGAATTCGTGACACAGCTTTAAAAAGTACTATCAAAGGTGCCTAAGGCGGAAAACGTCGCATCTTATTTAGCACCCTCCCCAAAGAGGGTCCTATCGGGCCCTCACCTAATCACATTACGGACAATGAAAGAGCTCAAGATAAAAAAGGACGAAACAGATTTGCATGAACCGTTAAAGTTGATTAAGTGTACTTGTAGATTTAAATATCATGTAAATTTCAATAAATTATTGAAGACACTTCAGAAGTTGATGTGATTGGTTCAACTGAATTTTCTACTATACTGAAAGCTGCTTTACTTATGGGGCCGGTGGGAGACATATTGTAAGTACTATTGTGAGTGCTTCTAAGATTTTTGATAATTTTCCATATAACCATTATACTTGTAGTCTATGTCTGCACAATTATTATTGTTATAGTACGCGTAACAAGGTTTATCCGAAATAAATTTATAAAATTACACAAAATTGTATCTGTTATTACGACAATCAAACTCCGTTCTTTCGCTCGCTAAATGAGTGTGCCACCCTAATATAATATTACACAATACGGGCAATACCATTCACATCTCTGACGAGTTGATCAGGCGTGAACTCTTTTATATTTGGAGTCACGTGTCGACCGACGTCCAGGAAACCGACAGCGGCAGATGAATTTGAGCGGATCTAACGCACTCAAAACCATGTGACATCGAACGTGGGGAGAATGGGGAGAACGAAACAATGAAATAGACTGAAACGAATTGTGAGACACTATATTATTTGCGGAAAAATCAATGGGGAAATGCTTCCGATAGGAACATTCGGAACGGCGACAGGAAGCCTGATCATTATTATTACTGTCCACAGCATGAATGGGAGCGTGCCGATCTGCTTCCGTGCTACGCTTCCTCACCAATGATGGCTTTATAAAAGCTGTTATTTAGCTGTCATACTTCCACCCCGGTTTTGTGTCGAATAAAAATTAATACGAAACCAAATGGCAACAGATCTCTTAGTTGTCTGAAAATTATTTCTATAAATTGTACAAATCAACTCCTTGCACTTGTACCTTTTGTAACTAACTCAGTATTGTATTACAAATGTTGAAAATGATTTGTATAAAAACAAAATATTAATTAAAAGTGAGCCTGCGTATATAAATATATACATAGATAATTCCTTATAAAAGCACAAAAATCGTAAAACTACTCAATTATACATCCATTTTTTATTGGCGCTGTAACAAAATTCCTGATCAAATCAACTCTGACAAACCTTCAAAAAGGGAGACAAAGATCATGAGCCCCTTTTTTATATTATTGACGTGTCGCGAACTAAATTGGTGCCCTTATAGGGAGAAAATCCTGTTTCACTTGACAGTTCTATATTTCTTTCTTAAGCTTCGACAAGACATTTTATAAAGACAGGTGTTATGTTCACTTTCTCGATTTCATCGATCTCTATTTTAATCATTTATCGTATCTCGGTTCTTAGAGCAGTTGATAATAAGAGGAAAATATTCTACCCATTATTTGCAAAAGACAATGAACATAAATATGTAGATAGTATTTTTATATATAGAAATACAATTAACAAACCATGTATAGGTATACGAGACGTCATATATACCTTACGCAAGTATTTTATCTTAGTAATATGTATAGGTACTTATTTTTTCTTCTCGCATACCTACTGTAAACAGTGACTATACATTTTGGAGCGACCAATTATTATACAAGCCGTAAAAACCAGGATTGCCATACATAAATTAATTAGCCCCTCACTAACCTTCTCATATTCGGAAATTTGTTACGAAGTTGGCGGCTAATAAATCAGGTGGCTCCAGATTGAAAAACTTCAAGCTTCTAAATCCAACGCGGTCTTGAATGTAGGTATGTATGTATATATATGTATATAACATAAATCAATGAATATCAGCCGAGCCGTCACTTTTAGTATAGCAAACCTTGAATATAGGCATGGTTGATTCATATGCGTGGATGTAGGTACTTCATATACATTTAGGTATGGTTTAAACCGCATAAAAACACGAAATTGCGTAATCAATATAATATGATGACAGATATTGGCTTGCCCTTCGTTCCAATTTAGTGTAGTGGTTACCAGTTCTGACTGTTGTTCTGCGGTTCGCGGATTCATTTCCCATCAAGAACAAAAATATTTGTGATGAGCTCAATTAGGTATTTGTTTTATAACTACATGTAAAAATACCAATATAATTGTATATTACACAGTATGTAGTTCATCAGCCGCTATAACACAGGCTCGCTTCACGCCAACACTGGAATCAGATGGCCGTGTGTGGATATACGAGTAGCTCAAGTTATTTATATAACATAAACTGCAGCAAATTCTATTGTTATCGGGTTTTTATCTTGCTATTGTCATTTGCCTGTACAATACGGAGTTGACCATCCCGCCACCCTATTGATGATGACTGCAGATAGGTTTGAACGCACCCGCATGTCGTAAGCCCGGTTAGTTTCGTCCATTATAGGGATGAATGAGACAGATATTTTGATTGTATATCGAGATTACCGATCCACGACCGAATCATAACAGTACGAAGCGGTAGAAATGCAAGCGGTATTAATTTCTCTATCTGGGCAGACATTTAAAAGGTAATTAAAATATATATATATATTTATATACCATATATTACAGACATTATAAAATTTAGAAAGGATTATTATATCTTACATAAGGTACGTAAGATCTGTAAAGATATATTTGACACACGCTATTCTTTTCGTTAATAGTAATAATTGAGAAGGTAATAATAATGTTTGTCAATTTAATGAGTTAACGTTTAAAACACTTGAACATTCATTATGACGCAATATGAAATAATACTTGGTTAACTTCCTTCACTTGGGCAACCTTATTTTTACTCTAGAAATTTCGTCAACGAACCCACGCCGAGATTAACGAAATCGTCCCATATGCTCCCCCATCGGACCGACCCCTCTCTTTACGAGTCCATTACCAGATAAATATATGCAATTTATTACATTTTCCAATTTACATATATTCTGTTAAGACACGGCATGTTTCTCGATTTAAAAGTTAGGGTCCTGAACGGGATACAAGAGGGCTTAGACAGAAGGAACTTTTGATGCGATACACTTCTTTATTACATATATATAGATACCGTACGATATATTCTAATTTTGTTTTTCAAATAAAAATCAAAATATACTCTCGTTAACTGTGTAAATTATTATTTTCCATTAACTTTAGCACTGTTCTTGTCGTTCAACTATTCATTTTCATATATATCTATTTTTTTACGCGTTTTAAGCAATCCCAAGCAATATACAGTCTTCAAATAGAAATCATATTTAATGTCATATCAATAAATTTATTTTCTTTGCTTTAATACATCAAAAAAAGCCGAAAATAACGAACTGTGGTAATATTACAGAGCTTAATCGCTTTATACTTGCCTTCCTGCATCCTTATACAATTAATATTTATTTCACAAGTAATAGAAGCCGAAATATTGTGTAGAAAATAAATTTAAGTGAAATCTTGTATTGGACAACAAGAAAACATGTCTTCATTGTCTCATATGTGCATATATCATCGTGGACGTCATTGACTTATTCATACTTAACATTTTAGTTGTTACGTTGCTTATCTGAACATTTTATTATTAACGATATATGGGTAGAAAATACAGTCAAATTAAATTAAATCGCGTACCGCCCTGTATTCGTTTTTAATGTTTTTTTCTAATATCGAGATAATAAAAAATCCAATTCCAATAAATGTCACCACAAATCAAATATTGCCCTTACGCACGACACACAATTTTAAGTAACATTAAAAATATTAGGCCCAGTATAGGACTCAACCCCTGCACTTTCGGCGATATTTCTTTATGAGACATTCGACAAATGGACATATTGAGTTTTGTATTAGTGTGTCGATCGATAGAGTGACGTGAGTTGCTAAGTAAGAAACAGAGTCTTAAAATAAGTCAGTGAAAGATAACAAATTATATGAAATTACATTTAAATAAATCTGAGTTTCAGGATAAATCAGTTCAAACAACTTATTCAATAATGATCTACAATTATGTATGTGCGAGATTTGCTATATATGTAACGAGTATATATTTCTAAAAGCGTCTTTCATTCTGGTTCATGACTTGTCTACGTAAGTACTTGTATATGGTTTTCTAATAGCACATTTCTTACATCAGACGTGTGAACTGTAAGCCTTTTGTGGTTTTCTGACGTCGTTGCTCTAAAATCATAGATAAAACATTTCAAAATAAAATTCCCGGTAGGCAGTCTCACTTGCAACCACTCGGCCAAGGAGGCATTCGGATAATGTTAATAATAGCTGCTAGTAAAATTGTTCTTTCACATTTTCTGTTTACAGAACTACAGGAATAGGAGTTCTAATGACGTAAGTACACTTATACGTATTCTATAGCGCCTACAAAAGCAGTGTTGGGTTTGTTGAAAAGTATAATTTTTATGGAATAATTATTGGTACACATATATTGTAATTTAGATAAGATTTCTCCAAGAGAATGTGAATAAACAACAATATCCCATGCCCCAGACGCTACGTACAAGGTGGGGTCAGGACGCGCGTTGCATCAGTCGTGCGATCTGTTGGTCGAGATGCTCGCCGATACACTCTGCCATTATTGTTTATACGATTAAAATTTGTAAGGTGAAATAAAATAGATAATATATGTTATTTAACTTGGTCCACCAGCACGATAGTTTATTTAAAAAATTACTTCTCTAAAAATCACTTGAATTGAAAGTCTCAAAAGAAACGTTAAGAAACAAAGTTTTAATAATTTGTGGCTCGTTATCAAAAATTTTAAACTTTGAATTTCAAAGTGCTATTAAAATAGTAAACCATGCTTTTGATTAAATGTCAAATGTGTAAGATTACTACCATCATTATCAACAACTCATTAGCCTTTAATATTCCATTGTTGGAAATAGGGCTTTCCCAAGGTTCACCAACACTCTCGACATTTGCAAATTGTGTGCACAAAAAGGTTTTACCCTCTTAGCAATAAGTAAAACAATAAACGAAATAATTCCAACAATCCCATTTTTATTGAATTTATTAGGGGTCGCACTCACGCCCGTAAGTAGCCTTTACGTAAACGGGCGTTTAAATTCCAGGAGCAGAAGTGTCTCCATATATCACCCGAACATAATTTCAGGGCCCTATAAAAACTGAACTTCCTTATCCCCTCGGTGCAACACCGACCCGTCTGTTTCTTATTTCCTCACTGAGAACAAAAAAATGGAACTGATTGTTTTTATAGCCGCTCGATTTAGGGGACCAGATTCTTAAACTTCGAATCTATTTGAAACACGTGTAGGAAATTTCACCTATGTCATAAGGGAAAATTCTTGCTTCGAAAAACCCGAAAAAGGAAAGAATTTACACGCGTTGTATACATTTAAACCAAACAAAAATCCCGTTCCGTTTCAAAATCCCTCGCTGAATATTAATTCGTAATCTCGTAAATCGAATCGAATGTAATCCTACCTCGTTTATAACAGTACAGTTCTGAAGAATCAAATAACAAAGTGTCATTGCACTCCAGATGTAATTTGTGAAATTCGAAAAACATTTCTGAGCTTTAGGTCGATGCCCTATAATATTGGCGTAACTTGATGCCTTTCCGTTTACTGACAGCGGGTGATATGAGTGTACTATCCCAAATAATTTCAGCCACAACCCGTCGCAACCCCAGCAATTGTTCCCTAAATCAAAGTATTCGTCGCGTCACAGCTCAACGATAAAAAAGGGAATATTTATTCGTTATTTGTTGTCGGTTTGCATTAAAATAAAACGACTATCTAGGATTCAGCACCCTTCTCGGGGCTTTATCTAAGATCGGGATTGCATAAAATTCTCATCCCTCTCTCGCATGTGGCAGTCGCCTGTCGGGACGCGAGCAAACTACGCATCTCATTTTGTTGCCGCTTATTGCGTCTAGCCTTTGATATTTATTTTCCATAATTTCTCTTCTAAATGAACGCTAAAAATAGCTTAGCTCTTGATTAAATGTTTCTTATATTTATGGGATTTCTATAAAAATATCAGCTGTGCATTATGCAACTAACTGGCATGATAAAATTGCAAATATTGTGTAAGGTTAAATCACACATAATACTTGTTTCTATTTTTCTATAATGTGTAAATGCATCATCAAATTTGATTGTTAGAAACAAAAGTTGACAATCACAATATATCCCAATGGTACATGGAAACACAATCAGAATGCAATCGCGTTATATACACGAATAAACTTAATTTGAAGCCAAACACGATTTCCAAAACATCAAAGTTCGAAAATGTAGCGGGGAAAGTAAAGGGTGGCACACACGCTGTCGCACTCAAAACGACACGTGTTGTACGCCCGCGGCGGATTTGCGACAAAACACTAATGCAGTGAATTTAAATCATCAATTTAATTCCGGGGCTTTTCGTTTGCACGATACCTGGGGCTAGGAACGCTTGGCACGGAGACACGATTGTAGAACTTGAATTGCTTTGCACTCGAGCATTATGAGTTTTGGGTACTTGTGTTAGGTAGTGCCAAGTGGTGGTTTCTGTGGATTACCTTAGTTCTTCATGACAGTAATCATGTATTATTAGTCCCTTCCATTAGATTAGGTTTTAATTAATTTGATAATTAAATTTATGAACTACCCCCAAGGAATTCCATCGTGGCCTATTTTCAAATGCATAATTATAACTGCATCATTATCATTTTACGATGAAAAGATATCGCACGAAATTACAATTTGTAAAGCAAATACGAAATGAATCAAACGCAGCACATGAATTCCAGTTTAACTATTAAAGATAATGGTCTACGAGAGCTGAACAAATCTAACCACAAGTTACAAAGTGGCATAATTACAAAATTACCGACCGTCCTTGGTGCATTTAGGCCGTGTTATGTAACCGCAACGTAATGGTTTCGCTGCAGCGGGCAATTACTTACAGGAATGGACCAATTAATAACGAACCCGCCCAGAGCTGGCCTACGAATGTGATACCGCCAGATCAAGTTACTAAATTTCCAGAAATAGATAACTATAACAAAGTTGCTGAATGCGCTATAATTGATGAGTAATCTATGCGTGGAGGATTTCCAATTAGTGATAAGACGGAAGTAATTGATGATTATTAAGCAATTGAAGTAACAATTCGATCGAATGACAACCTCACCTATGAACGGAATACCGATAAATTAAAATACTAGATTTCTAGAAATAGATAACTATAAAAAAGTAACAGCATTCAGTATAATCGATGAGCATTCTACGCGTGAACATTATCTAAGCAGTGATTAGAAGGCATTAGTAAATTATCTTTAAGCGGTCGAACAAGCCAACTTCCTAACATTAGCAGCGTGGAACTCGGGAACTATACTTGGTTTTTAACCACTGTTGTGACTTAATCTGAGTGATTAGTTCCTTTCCTACAGTATGCTTCCAATAAGGTTTAACGAACACCAACGACAACCGAAAACAGATACAAAATTGTTCGGTAGGAAATTCAGTGCTCCGTGGTACCTATCCTAAACTAATCGAATCTAATCTAATCTAACCTACGATATACGCCTATCTAATCTACGCTTACAGAATCGTATTGGAAGCTAAGCAGGAGAGTTTTTGCTACTCTGTTGAGAGCTGATAAAGGAAGAAAATCCATGTTTATATAGTATAGCAAAGGTGGCACAGTGCGCTGATTATTACCGCAGATGTTTTATGACCCTTTTGATACTCGTTAAGTTAATGATGACGAAATGTTAATAGGTCAATATACATTTCTGTATTAAACCAAGCAGTCTGCTTGTCAATCAAATTTACACTTTGTACTACGAGGTTACGACATCATTTATAATGATGTGATGTTCCTTTACAGTCGTATTAAATTACATAACTTCCCATATACGAGCTTTGAACCCTTATCTTAATCTAAATTTGTGACATTAAAATATTACGTAAAACGTAAAATATTGGTATTTAAATTCAATATCCATAAAATTCAAAACCATTAGGATATCGTATATTGTTTCTTCAATCGTATCACATTTACTCCATTTTTTAAAATTGTGAGTATGAATTACTACTTTTTTAAAACAGTTGTCCTTGCACATATATATTATATGGAAGTATTTTTAATTTGCTACAAAATGGCATGTTACATTTAAAATATCAAGGATACATATAGTTACATTGTACAAGTACACGACCCATCATTTAACTTCAGATAGAAGAGGGAGACGTTATTACTCAGGGTACCATACATTAACTTTTCCAATGAACACAAGCTGTTGGTTGCAGTGTGCGACATCCGTAGCAAACCTTTGGTTGTTTTTTAAAAGCAAGGCACCAAATAAAATAATATGACCTTTTGTTGTTGATAGTACCTAATATTAAAACCTGCTTACAAATTCCGGTACAATCGTAAAGAAAAGTCTTTGGAGTATGTTTAAAAAATTGTTTTATTTTAAATTTAGGTATTGACGGAGGATTTCAAGTAAATAAGTGTCGTTACTTTTTACATCAATATTCAATTAAGCACTCCGACAACGCTAATAAAACTGATTTCGCTTAATACTTTCTAAAAAAGAGTAACAAAAACGTAATATCTATTGTCCTCTAACCTCAAAGCCTTTCATTAAAAGCATTAAGTTTAGTCGACCGTAGAAAAAGGTCAAGACTGTAATGTCCTTTCTTAAGGCTTAAATACCTTTATTGAATTTTTCCCATTTTTACCATCTGAATATTTTGCGTTTTAAGTCTGTACATAACGCTCTTTATAAATAAACCCAAATCAAATTTATATAGCTTATAAAATTGCTATAATAATGAAACTTTACATTAAAGCCATGCGCTTTACGGAGAAGGTACCGCATGGGGTATCGAGTGCCAGACAGTCCTTACCAGGCTTTATAACATAGTATTACGACTGTATTACACCATGAAGGATAGATCTATAAAGGAGTGTAGTATACTCCCACGATTAACCAGGTGTGTTAAACGACCCACCATGGAATAGAAAGTGCGCCTATCTAAGGAAATTTGTGCCTGGAGCATGGGCTCTAGGCACAAATACAGATTTCGTATTACTAACCAGACTTATCGTTATATTTCAGTTCATATATTCTTTTCTTTGTCGTAGTCTTCGACTCTGAATGTCGTGCGCGTTCACGACAGTTTTTGTGCCAGAGTTGATGAGCTTCCTCAGTTTATATTTTGTTAGTTTTAATATACATTTTATATCCAAATGTTGTCTATCTCTGTATCAGAGACAATTCCTTAATCGCAACAAGTCAGGGACGTTTATTTTACGGCCTCATAATTACATTAACTACGCGATGGGTTTGCAACACTATGTTAGTATACAGGTTGTTTTATTTTGTACTCAAATTACTGGTAGGAAGTATTATGATCTACAGCAACATATATATACATTCAATGTGTAGTAAGAAAAAAAAGTACATATATTTAACTCGAATAAAATCCACCAATATTTTAACTAATAAACAGAGTGTTGCTGGCAGAACGCAACACTTATTGATAAATTATATTATTGATTGGATCTATACATATATTAGCGTTTTCTGTTTGAATAAGCTATAAAACCAAATTAATAAATTCGAATATATCCCTATCTATTTCTAACAAACAATTAACTCTTTATTAAGGAAATAAACAGTATTCATCAATAAAGTCAAATTTAACTACAGCCTGTATATTTGCGCGATAGGGCTGCCCGCCGGACCGATCTAGACAAATTGTCGCACCCCACGTTGCTATTATTGCTGATATTTAATTGTTTGCGTAATTTATTTCCCGTGCAGGGCTAAATCGTGTTCAACGTTCATTGGTGGGCGGAACGAATCGAACCTTTGGATGGTATGCAATAAATAGAATATTGCGAGCAACGTATGTTGGGGTCTTTCATGATGTTTTCCACACACACAGTAGTAATGTTATTTAAATAAATAAAAGAAAGATCATCATCAAGCCTTTTATCATATCCACACACGGATGTCCTCTTTATACGAGAAGGCTCACATGAGAATAATCTATGAGAAGAATCTATCCCATGGCTTATTGGTCTAAAATAAAGAAAAACAATTCTGTTGTGCCTAACGCTTACAGAGTATTTATCACCAATATGTTTCTCATATATGAATAACAATATTATAAGCAACAATGGATAAATGTTGATAAATCTAGTGTCACTAAGAGTAGCAGAACAGCATACGATGTCTTCAGCTGTTATTACGTGCACTATCTATAAACGTCACATAAAAGTATGTATTGCTTTTCAGTTATGGGATATGCAATACACTGAGTTCTGTAGATCTAAGTATTATTACTTCAACGCCACAGGTTTAAATATTACGTAATTACTATGAAAAAAATGATCCATTTTTCTAAATTAGCAATAAGGCTTTTGACCGTCTTATGTAGTTCACTGAGGCATTGAATGTATCGCACATCTAATACATAGTAGTATACATCGGGAGCTAAATCGTAGTAGAGATATCAAAGAAAAAAATTCTTGAGAGTTGTAGCTGCCTAAAATCGTACTTACGAAATTTAAAATGAACT
>DWME01002614.1:0-20330 GCA_018244795.1 Parelbella ahira ahira | reverse complement strand
CTTGCAACACCCGAGGCGTGGTAAATACGTAAATAAATAAAATACTATCATAATATGTATAATCTTACCTTTTGAACAACCAGAGGTGTACCGAAGTCCTTGCCGCCCTGTAACCGGAAGCCCAGCGGTTGCTGGTCCGACTTATTCAATCGCACAGTCAGTAACTGTGCCATCTGAAATATGCACAAACTTTATTTTAAAATACATTTCGTTGGAACTATCTCGCCAACCCATAACTCTGTTATGGAATAAAATAAAAACTCTTAATAGAACTTCATTAAACATTTTATAATGCTTGCCTACAACTTTTTACTATCTACATACATACACATATTTAACATTATTTCCATCCAAAAAATTAAAAGACCTTTCAAAATGTTATCTTAACATTATTTTTTAAGTTTAAATTATTTTTTTCAATTACAGCTTTAACAACTACAACATTTACCTATAATACAAATATTTAAATACTAATTATATTCAAATTATTTGCATTCAAACGCAAAGGTGTCAACAGGTACCGTTTGGTCCGATAAAAATATGCGCTGTCGTGATATAAATAGGTAGATGGAATATAATAATTTTAATAATGACAAATAACTGACGACAGTATTTTTTTATAAAGAACAGCACGAATATTCATAAATTACCGAACATTGTTGAGAACGAACGAAAGAAAAAGGCGATTAAGCATTTCGCCAGCGCTCGAGCGGCGTGGCATTTGATTGACCCAATTGAAGATTTATTTTCTCTCGAGCAAAGCATCACTGACCGCACTCGATAAGCATCCGAACCCTGCGATCTATTTTATCTCGTTAACGATCTAAGTGCCGGACCCGCGGAGATTAGTGAAAGGTGCTCCTAACAGTCGAACTTTCGTTTATTTGTACAGGCAATAAACAATAATATAATAGATTGTGAATTTTCGGAGAAGTGATTTCACTAAGCTATATCAAGGTCCTGATTTGACTACAATGTGGATTTTGTTCTTATTTATTAGTAATCTTAGTTCAATCTTTTGAATTATATTTATAATAATTATAACGTCACATCATATCACTTACGATGTAGGCAGAGAGCAGTAAGTACGAAATGTCTTTGTACTTACAGGTCTGACGTGCTTATTTTACAATCATCACTTATGTCATTGCTATTGCGGAGACTTCTACCTAACTCTTGACCCTTTAATTTCACTTATTACTCAGTTGGCTCGGTAGGTCCTTAGTGTATTTTGATAGCGATTGAAAATTCAAATGTCCTAAACAATTTCCTAGAGTTACCATATTTAACAATGGCAATACGCATTATTATTTGTGACAGCCACGTGTACAGTTACTATGTATTAAGTAGGTATTCGACAAAATGTCTTTTAATAGCACCTTGTAGAATAAAAAAAATAAATCATACATACTTTTCTAGAAAGTTCATTGTTGAAAAATACACATGACATAATATGTAGATTTAAATATTTTAGGTATGTGTACAATGTGTGCTATGACGCTTCGATTATTTAATGATATGACGTGTGTGTGACTAACAAGTACAAACCCGCATAAACGAAAACACATGAAAATACAGTGACTTATATTGCAAATTAATGCAACGTGTATTGGCGCGAATCCAACTGGGATATAATAGCAGGTATTCAACTGGTACTGAAGTCGATATTACACCTTAGGAGCATCTAGTTCGAACAATAAAAGCTGTAAATAGTCATAGAATGTGGAAAATTAAGATCACTGCGAAGGCAACATTAATTTTCGTATTTTAACAACTCCCATTTTTGTTCAGTTATATCGGTATTTCTTTGGCTTAATATTGCAATTTCGCGAACTACGAAGGAAAATAAAAGTATATTCCAAAATTTATAATGCCTTGGGTTATTTCACAGAAGCTGTAGAATTTAAATCAGAATTAACATGAAAGACTATTTTATCAGAATAACGTAACGCTTTTATATAACAGTAAACCTAAACACATGTAAAAAAAATAAACAGTAGCAAAATGTTATTGAGAACAGAGGGATATATATAGAAATTTGAAAAACAGCAGTGTTCCTGTGCGCAATGTCCGCAATTGGTCAGTTCGAAACGGAGGACGTATACAATATATACACATCATTTTCACTGGCGCTTTACACTTTATTACAATGACATTGTTCTCAGTGACACTCCGCAGCCTTGCTCGGCACACCACTTCAATCAAAAGGTCATGACTGACTTCAGCGTTTTACGATTTCATTATGGTTTCAATGGTAGCGCTTACAATGTAACTATAATTTTATTACTCGCACTTAATAATTATTTTGTCCGTGCTGAATACAAAATAACTGGTCACAAAGAGACCATCGATAATAAAAAAGTATGTACAGGGGACAGTCGATAGTTTACTAATGACATTGTGTAAACTCAGAAACAGTATGTCTTAAGATAAATGTGTTTATTTAAGCAATACCGGCTGGACGTCTGAGTAACACTGACTATTTTATCATATTTATACGAGAAATTCTGGGTGGTTGCTATAGTTTTAAAATAAATTTCGCTTCTAAGAATTCAGATATCAAATCTTCTTTTATAATGTTTGGTTAATTTCTTATAGCAAGACTAGGTATGCAGCCCCAAAACAAAGAATAGCAGATTGAACGAGGTGTCCCATTTCGTTCAGATGATTTGTAGAAATCTGTCAAAACTTGTTTCAGATACTATGAAAACTTAGGTAGACACATCAAAAAGTTTTGATGTATTTACAAGGTAACAATCAAACAAGAATTTTTAAATTAACAGCTATTTCTATAGTAGAATATACCCACCGTTTCTATTAATGTTCATTGTTCTCATTTATCTTATCAATGAATTGAGCTACATGCATAATTAACGATTACTGAAAAATATCAATCCGACATTCATGATTAAATTTCTTACTTGCTTAGCTCGAGTAAGTTTTTTTGGGTTAGTCCGAACAATTTCGGACTAATTCCAGGTTCTTCTCTGAGATCTCTTGCCAATCCCAGGAAAGTGACAGTGGAGAGACTGCGTTACATATGTTCTTACGAATACAGATACTCACGAATGGCTTAATAGTACAATGATCTTTACCTTGTTTAAAAACTTGTTTGAAGAAAACTCCGGCATCATCAAATGCAATACTGCAGCAACATTTACCGGTCGACATAATGTTACTATTTATTGTACATATGTTAGTCTAATTGCAATCCTTATCTTAACATGTTATCTGTATTAGTTATTTATATAGAACATATTTTACATATGTATCGTTTTGCCACAGAACGTACGGTCAATATTATTGTTGCTTATAGAAGAGCATCTCGCGGACGAGAAACTGGAAATCGGAATAGCGGTCAGTAGGATGAGCATAAAAAGCGTAACGTCTATTTATAAACCACAAATATACAACTGGTCCATATCACTCAACGTACATGGTTTTATTCCAGAACTGATTCGGTTTAGTTCGGTACAAAATTGATAACGAATTATAATAAAACTTAAATTTTCGTGAATATTATTTTTTTAACTTAACAGCAACTCACAACAGTGAGTTAGGTATCTGTTATAGGTAGTAAGCATAAACGACCACGGTAACCTCATTGTTAAATGGCAGACGAAAGTAAAAAGTAGTAAACAATGATTAGTCGTCGGACCCCAGTTGATGGCACGCGTTTTGGATACCAACGAACGAAACTGAAATCTGCCGACAGGTCACGGCGCATGTAACTTGTGCGATTCTTTGGTGTTTCACCTAACAATTCGGAGAATAGCCGATGTCCACATCAACGCATTTATTTATGAATGCATATGTGATTTTTACCGGTTTGTTACTCATGCTTTAATAGATGACGTCACCACATGAGTAACCGCGAGAGACTGTTCGCTGTCACTCAGAAAGCCGATTGCTCCGGTATTTGGGTAAGTTTGCTTATACTAAAATGCATATATTTTAATACTATCCAAATGTTTCTACTGACAAGAATTATTATATCTCCTTTTCTGGATAGTGCGTCTAACATGTTTTTGCCTCACACCATTGACGCTTTTGTCTGAATCTACCAATACTGAGTACCTAATTGTAATATTCACAGTCAAATATTTAATTGATTTATTTAATTTCCTGCGTATCATGAAATACTCAAATGATACACATATTTTTAAACAACGTACAGATTTATATTATCTAATTTACGTAGGTATAATTTTCATTTTATAAAACCCACAATTAGTGAATAACATTTTTAGGTTTAAAATAGATTTTTGGCAAGCTTGGCGTGCCCAAATAAGCAGTTATGCATAAAACAAACGCAAGAATATATTTACCAAGGAGTTGTCAAATCAAACAATCGCACTCATTGTCAGTACAAAAGCGAGGGTGGATGGCGCGCGTAGGAGCGCTTCTTTCCTCAGCTTATAAAAAGAGTTACCGTTATAGACTTGACATACGAAATGGTGGGAAGCTTTCGACCTGATACAGAACGAACAATGTATTGCTAAGGTGAAATATTTGCGATACACAGCTGATGTCATTGTTAGTTTCTTTATTACAAAACACATAGTTTATACGACGCTTGTTTGTCCAGCTGTAGCGTCCGAGGGCCAAGTGGATACGTGTCGACATCAGCGTACAATTTTAATTCGTTGTTTATTGTAACACATCGTTTGAGTATTACAATTGCAAGTAGTATCGATCAAGTCGAATCAGCGAGTTTCGTTCGAGATGAACGCGTGTTACATGACAGCGGGCGGCGTCCGGCCGTGTGTCGCAACACCGTTGGTGTCTGTTACAACCCAGTCTAAAATGGCGCCATCGAAATAACATCGTATTTATCTGTTCAGCATATTAACAACATATTGCAACTTACACGAAAATTGCCTCATAAATATCTACTATACTCATATTCTTTCTTTCGTATTTAAAACTGTCAATTTTCAACGCAAATAGCCAGAAAAGTGTTATTTAACAGTATTGCTAATACCAAAAAAAACTAGATAAGATAATAACATACTGTGCACTGTATTCGATAGGAAAACGGATGTTATTATGTTAACAAAATAAACTCATTTTAACCTATTTCTACTAAAGGTGTCAAAAGACATATTTTTAATTTAACGTTACATTATTAAGTAATATTAATAACTTTTCTTAATTAGTTTTTCGTTTTTCGTATAATAATCGCTAAAATTTATTTAATAGCATAATTGTTACAAATTAAATACATTTATTTAAACAATTATTCCGAAGTTATTTGCATTGACACGCAAAGGTGTCCTTTTGGTCGAAATAGGTATAGATAAAATCGTACAAATAGTATTCAAATTTTAAAATTTAAGAAACTTCATTAGATTTAGTCTTGCGAATTGCTCCTCTTATTTTTGACTTTAAGCAGAAATGCTGGTATTGTGTTCGGAATTTATATAAATATACATAGGTACATGAATATTTCCTATTTAGTACTCAGGGACAATAAAGCACTTATAACCAATCTCAGTAAGTTTTTTATTTAGTAATTAGAAGATATAAAAAGGTAAAGACGACACTGACCATTGAACATTTCGGATCAAAATTTTTGAATGCCTATTTCCTATTTTGAAAAAAAATTGTCTTTCATTTTCACGAATATGTCACGATTAAAAACATCTGCACGACCAAGTTTTTAGAACGTGATTTTTTCTCAAAGTCAATAACCTGATAAGCAATGTTTAATTTGTTTTGCTCGTGAATAAGCGATACGACTTCGAATTAAAAGGCGTGGTTAAAATACATAGAGTTTTTATATGGGATTATCTATTAAAGCCATCTACAAAATAGTTTGATAATATTGGGCAAGATTGAAGATAAAATTACATAATTACACCACGCCTATATTTCCTCGATACGTTTTTTTTAAAAGGTAGGTATACGGTGGGATTAACAAAGGTCAAATGATCAATGTTTGGTAAATTAGTACAAATTCTTACAATTGTTTAATTTCAACTGTCAAAACTGTCGTTATTTCTATTATCTGCATTATTCAAACTCATACACATCAAGTTTCCGGTTACAGTAGCGACACAGTATAAAAATATTTACCCACTTTTTATATCCGCCTATTGATTCGAGTCTTGAATCATGAAGGTGCAACCGGAAAATAAAGACCTTAATACAACTCTCCTTTAGGGTTACGTAAGTAATGTGTAAACTTTCAATTTAAAATTGATCTCTTTTTGGAGTTCTTTATTCCTTTACATGGTAGCTCTTGTTTTTGGCTGTAGCAATTTCTGTACTTTTAATTTATGTTAACTCCGTCAACATTAGCCCGACCTCGCATTATTTTTGTTGGCCGTGGGTGTACGACGTAAACTTGGCATCTCACGCACGTCACGATGGAAAGACTGTCTTCAATGTTCCGTAAAATCTCCAGACTTTCGTGCGATACACACTGTAAAATGTTGGATAACAAATTGTATAATACTAAAGGTAATGTCAATAACCCCCAAAATGCAATGAAAGAACCTTGGTATTAAATATAGAACGGTTGCGAAAGACTTGGCCGGCAGCCATCAGCACGCTCCGGCGAACGCTCCGCTGATAACGACGCTTTCAAATAAATATTGACTAGTTAACTTCGTGACCAAAAAAGTTCCAATGACAAACAATCACTTAAAACCCAGCCCTTACATTCGAAGTATGTTCGGCGTTCATGTGAGGAAGACATACTGGACATACCGGACGGAAGCCATTTATTTTCCGTTGTTACCGAGTACATACAAAATAATATAATACTAAGACTACTTTTTGGCACATATGGTTAATGATTACTAAAATGAAATTTCACTCTCCGTTCGGGCAAGTAGCTAAACAATTTTTTAGACTTACAATTTGTCATCATCGGCCTAACTTACATAGGTACAATTACAATTTTTAGGGCTCTAATACATGAAATCTCAAGTCAGACTTCAAATGTTATTATTTATTATACTTTTAACACTTTAATTTCATGCAAATAAAACTTTAAAGCCTTCTAAAACATATCAATAGCTTAATTAAATATATGCAAATAAGAAGTACCAGAAATTATTTTTGCTAATTATATATATGCATAATATCGATAATCTCTATGTATAAAAGCCTAAGTATAGTGACATCGAAAGAATTTGGCACACAACCAATTTTATATAAACCTACTTAATCATAATTCCAGATCCTTGGACAGTCTACAGCCGGACAGACCAACACATCTAATGTTAAATATTTATTTAGAGTATATATATATTATAAAACCGTAAATAGGTCAGGCGATAAATCGTCATGCGTCATTCTAAAATCAAACTTTGAATGCAAATGGAATGAGGAACGGACTGGTTCAGTCCATTTTAGTTTACTGATATCCAGACATGGACAAACAAATAATGAGTATTTTGATTTAATTGCATTACTCAGGTTTGTTTGTGCATTTCAATTTTGCGACATATTGAATAGACTAATGTTTATATACTTACCTACATATGTACAATGGATTTGATCCCTATTCAAAAATGTCTATAAATTATGTATGTTTTCAGTGGTTACAAACTTCGTATGGTTTACTTAAACAGAACGCGATATTGTAGTTACTAATTGCATAAAATGTAGTGCATAAGCCTGTTCGAGTCAAAATAACATTCCGTATCAACAACCAAAATAATTATATTTTTAGTTATTTTGAACGACCTGCCCGTGCTAAATAAACCTAGTTCCACTCGCATGATTATATAGAGCAAAGTCTGTCTACATTCGAAATTTTAAATTTATAATTCAAATGTGATTCTAGGTTACGTTGAGAATTTATGGAGACAAGTGAAGTTATTTTCCATTCAGTTAAAAAAAGATTATGTGAGCAAATAATATATAAGCATCTTTACATATTTGCACTTTGGCGCCTGGCCTCGTATCGGTCATCAATGGTATTTGAACTTACGTATAAACTGGTGGTATTGCACATCACACATAAACAATAATATATTCTTGTGAGAAATAGGCATTTAGTGCTTAAATAAACTTACTTATGCTTCATATTACTAAGAAGTACAGACAAAACAGGATAAGACTGATGTCATCACAATATAAATGGTCTTTGATGTATTGTGTCGAATCATTATTTTCCAGACGAAGTCGCGACGAAGAATGAGCAACGGATGTACACGATTGATCCCGGTGCCATATTGGCATGTTTATGAATAACACACTAAACCGTATAGCTGTTGTCTGTGCAACAATTTGCATGTCTCGAAACAATAATAAAAAAATATTAATTTGAATATTCCTTAGTTACCTATTATGAGGCTTGATAAAAACACCAAAACCAAAACTTCAATGCGGAGTACCTAACCAGACTAATATTGTTGTATCTGTTTCATTATTACCAAAATTTTCGCCACTAAGCATAATTTCCGCCATTTCTACGTGAATTGAAATTTACTCAAAGAAATTCATACTCATCTGCCGAATCTTTGAGGACCCAGGTAACCTGTAAACCCGAAGAGACAGACGGAGTAGTGTAATACATTCACACGTTTCACCAGTTACGCCCCAATAATGGTGAGCCTATTGCTATGCATTAGGCACAAATTCGGACACCGCGCCTTCACTAAAACTTTCAAGATAAAAATATTCAATAGTAGGTACCTGACCCGAGGTCGAACCCAAGAGCTCTAGATCGGTAGACGCGCTTGCAACTACGCAACCAAAAAAGCAGTCTTCGGGGATACACAGACGAGATGTTATGTTTATTATGTTAGGTACATGTATTTAATAGTGTTTTCAGTTAAGTATCTATAAAATAAACTAAGTTGTAATTTATTTAATTAGATCGAAAAAATAAAACAACGGAAGCGATATTTGCGCTAATATAATAAAAATGACTTAATTAAGAAATCCGTAAGCAAAAACAGTTATTTTGAATTGCAAATTGAATTATATACAGCCCACGTGTAACATTTTCAAAAACTTTTAAAAGTTACAGTCAAGTTAAGTCAATACATTTTAAGTATAAATTACGATTTTTTCAACTTGTGTTTTTCGGGTACGAATTTGTACTTTCAAATTACTGTCGGTACCAATTAAATACTAAATTCGGACATTATTAGCTGGTTTTTATTAACAATCGCATTACGTATACCTACGCATAAAAAACCTATTTTTTTGTTTTCCCTGTACAATATACGTCACTTATTATACTTACTAAAGATAAATATACGAATTTTGTGACGACTACCTAATTAGAATTTATTTACTCATCACAATGACATAACATTTTGATTATTTACATTAATAAACCGTTACGTCTATATTCAAAAAATGTTGATTATAAAAAATGAAAACCTTTGAACAAAACCTAAACTAACTTTGGTGTATGAAGAGGCTGATGAATGTAAAAGAACTTCAGGTCGGTTAGGATAGGAATATTTCGCACTCGGTATTTTCTGCCTAACCCGTAAAGAACCTGGCTTAAAAAAAACTGTTAAACAACATACTTATATATTTAACGGATATTTATTAGCGTAAACAAGGCATTCGTGCCCATAATATGGTGCTACATTTCATGAGTAATCTCAGTACTGACCACGGGATTGCTATGAATCATAGGAGAACCGAAATTATAAAACACATACCATAATTATACAAACGATCGTTTGTGTTGTTTGTAGATACATGGGGATCCATGTGTCTTGTACTATCGGTTTTTTCTAACTTGATATTTCTAGTAGTACCTCGGAGATGTGCCCGGGTTATGGCAATAGGCACACCACCTATTCCACAGTGGGATGTATAACTTAACTCGAAAAACGTGGCAGTGTACTACGCTGCCTGCCTATTAGAGGACTACAGGCCTGATGTTACGTGCCCACGTATATGCAAATGTATAGATATATAATGAACTATTTTGTAATTTTTAGAAATGGAAGTGAAACACAATAAATTCATGAAAATAAATTAATATTCGTCATGATTGATGTTAAACATTTGCTTTACGATCGTAAAAGACGTCGCTGACCACTATAATAAACAAAAAAATTCGTATAGTTTACCGATACAACGATCACGATGATTATACATACACAAATAAAAGAACGAGGTAACCGTGATGACTCATAATAAGGAGGTAGGTATGCATAGATTGGTGGACGACTGCTGTAGATTCTTATCTATTATAAAAATGTTCATCTCTCATTTAACGATCAGCAATCTACCTCTATGCAATCTTATAGACATTCCGCAAAACATCTAACCTTCAAAGGAAATGTACATGGCAGTGGAAAAATAATTTTCAATCATAGTCACAAAAATTCGGTCAACAAAATAATTTATATGCTATAACATTATCTTACACGTGTATTAATATAGGAACTCTCTATTTATTGGTTTATGAAAAGTAGATCAATATGACTATTATGTACGTTCTAGAACAAAATATAGTGTAAGGATTTCATGGAATTTGTTAAATGGTCAGATTATTTCTTTTAAATTTACATCTAAATAATGCTTTGTACATAACAGAAATGATACAAGATCATCAATTTGAATAAAACGAAGATACTCACGAAACATTTAATAGTAAAACAAATATGTTTTGAAACTGTAGCTTCAGATTTAACTCGAATATACTGACCTCAAGTGGGACCTCAAATTGATGTTCAATTTACAAGATGTATGTACTTACCTACACAGGCTTAAATAATCAAGTAATTCAGACAAGTACAAAAATATATTCGTTGCTACGGAAAATTCACATTGAAAATTTAGTATACACACCTGTTAGAAATACATTACTTTACCAGCATGAACGTAAAAATAAATATTAATCAGTTCAAAAATTCTCTGCAACCGATAACAGCTAAACGATATACAAAGATTCCTACCTACCTCTACGTTGCTGAGTTAGCTCTATCTGCTTTTCTACTTCTACCTACTTTATAAGTTAATTACTAAACACATCACAGGACTACAAGAAGACAACATCTTTATTCAAATGATCTCGTAATTGCAATACAAAATTAAATGCAAAATCCGTTCCGCACATGCAATAAATAAGGAAAATAAAGGTCACGTAAACACATAAAGGTACGTAGACAGTTTTAAAGTATTCATGAACTGAATTAAATAAGAATCGCAAAAAGTATCTCCAGTTGATAACTTCATTCACATTATCGTTGAGGAATCTTGGGTCTTCCATATTAGTCTGCGAAATAATGCTGGCATGTCGTAGAACGGGTACGCCGTTGAAACTATCTGATAGTAGGTCATTTTTACAATCTTAATTAATCTAATTTATTATCACAACAAAGACTTAATAGCTCTCAAAATTAAATTAATCGAATCAAATATTAACTAATAGGTATAATTATAAGACAGCAGAAAAAATACGCAACGAATGAATAAAAAATCTGTTAATTTGTATCAAAAGTAAGAAACAAAGTAGCAAAAAAGGATGTCATTGTTTCAGCTAACAATTTCTGTACGGACAAGGTCGTACTTATCAGAACAGTACATATTATACTGTTAGTCAAACTGCGCATTACAGAAAATCAAGTTGCTAAGCTTTAACCGCGTATTTGCAAAAACCTAGTTTACCAGATTTGTTCAAAAGTGCCTTCTTATACAGCTTCTACTCACTTCAACATTAATCAATAATCATCTCTTTAAAATTTGCATTTCCTTTTTCCTTATCGTTCTTTGTTTGTGCATTTATAACCATCTGCAAAGGTTCGAGACGGCGATGTGTCAGGTATGCATAACTACAAATTATTGTTCTTCCATCGCTAACTATAAGCGTCATAACAATATGCTATTTACGTTTTGAATACAGCGTGATAGTATTAAAATAATCGCAATTCTGTGTGTATTATAAGATCAAAGGGCTTACGGGTATGAACGTTTTAAAATTCCCTTTAGGTTTGGGCCGTTGCACTCTGGGCTCGGGACTCGTCAAACCGGCCCGCTATCAGTCCCGCGGTTCGATTCATCGCGCGCGAGCCCGTGGCCAATGTTGGGATATCACCAATCGTAACTACGGGCTATATTCTAACTCATTATTATGAAAACTCTCACCTATAGTCGGTTCACATTAGATAAATTACTGGTTTTTCTTGTCGCCGTACGCTATTAGTAAATTTTTTTTAATAAAACAGATAAAAATCTTATCTGTTAATTGCATTCGGTCGTTCTCTGGCGTTTAATTAAGATAAGGATAAATAGACAATACTTTAAGTTATCTAATAGTTTTGATCTGGGTTTTAGGAGGGTGTAAAATAAGTAGGTGACAATAATGATGAAGTTAGGTGTGGCCAAATTTTAGCAATGTCAAGATTCAAGTTAAACCTGTGAAATCGCCTCACGTGCATATTTTCACAGCGTGTATAATATATTTTCAGCCTCACCTCACGGCTACTCATAATTGCCAATTAGTTCAACATTTGTCAATGTCAACTTATATATTTTAACATAAATCCAACGAAGCTTACGACCGATTCCTTGCCAACAGTCTTCATTAAAAACAAAAGCTTATGCAATGATCCAGGTTTCAAGAACAGCTTCTGGCAAAGATATTTAATCCTCATAACATATTCAAGTAGGTACTTTACAAATTAAGGCAATCTTATAATATTTGTCATATTTAGTTTTATTACATGCTAGATATTACATATAAAAAAAACTTTGAACATTTTATATTTTAAAAAAAGAACTGTAAGTTTGCTTAGAATGGTTACAAATTGAACGGATCCAATAAAATGCGTACAAAAATATCGATTTGCTGATATATTTGTATGCATGGACATACTAGCAGTGTCTTATGAATGAATGTAAGTGATAAGATTTGTCCTATACCTATCTCAAATTTCTTAAAACCTCAAACGAAAGCGTAGTCCGAATTTAGCACGTTACCAGTGCTATCGATTCCGAGAAACAGCTGTTTATTTTAAAACCGCGATGCGGTAACGCAATACATGCGGCTGACGAGATCGTCCTAGGGATATTCGCGAGGATACTCACGTCGTCGATATCAAGACGATCGGGATACGATTCTTCACTCGGCACTATCAATCACTGGTTCAAAACACGGCGCGCGACCGTTTCCAAATAGGCGATCGCGCTCGCGAGATATATTTAGAGCGGTAATACGACACCGGGCGCGGGCGTCGGTCGATAAATCGTCTTGCTGGGGCGAGCTGCGGCGCGCGAGTGCGGCCCGCGCCCGGCTTGCGCTCCCCCGCCCCACCGCGCCCCGCGCTGCCCCTCCCCTCGCGCTCGCCCGCTGCCGCAGGGCGCGTCCGCGCAGCCTCCAAAGGACGATACCCTCGGCTGCCCACCCAACATCCCTTTGTGTAGTTTAGCACGGCACACGACGCCCGAGCTCACCCGGCTCCGCGAAACGTCATCGTGCCTTAACTTTTAGCACGATCATAAATGAGCGCGACCTCTTCGAAGCAAATATTGAAACACTCAAAGTGCTTTCGGCTTCTTTGAAATTTGTCAGGGGAAGAGAAAAAAAACACCACACTGAATATAAAAGATACTATATTCATCATCTCACAAACCATACAACATATTCCACATATACCTCATTAAAAACTCTATAAAAATAACTTATTTACCCACAGCTACTCCTCTTCAACCTCGTCGTCTGTTGTGAATTCGCTCTCGTTACCTCCCTGTTCCCAAAAAAAAAATCATCATAAACAAATAATTAATTGAATCAATAATATCGCACCTGAGATATTAGGCTTTTATAATTACGATTAATATTTTGATTTCATTCACAAAATATAATATTCCTTGTAACTGAGCAAAACATCATTACTACTATAAATATAGAAACTTATATATAACTGTGTCTGTATGTGTTCGAGTTTTATAGTATTAAAAATGTATTATATTTTATACTTAACTCAATTGTAGAAGGTAATTGTGTAACAGCTGTCATAAAAATATAATATCCAATATTTCATATATTTAATTTTTTAAATAAGCCATGTTATGGTAATTAAGTTGCAATAAAAAAAAAATTACATAAGGATATTTTTAAATTAAATTACATGTACGAATAATTGTCGGTACCTTCGTAAGCCTTACAATGTAAATTATAATAATTTGAACAACAAAAGAAATATGGGTGGTTTCTTAATTATAGACTCAAACGATAATTATATAATTATAAAACTTAAAAAAAATTAAATAATTTACAAATAATTACAAATAATTTAAAAACAACAAACATGCAGTTCTTGATTAGAAATTACACATGGATAATAGCAATACAGACATGTAACATTAAGCTAAAGAAAATAATTGAAAAATACTTCATTAACTAAAGGTGACCTACATATTATGTAGGTACATACATAATATCAAGCGTAGGCCTTGCAAATTAAGATTAAATACAAAGAAAGGGAAAAATCTATATAGGCAAATTTTAATAAGTTTATAGTGCTTTTTTAAATAAAATCAACGCCTCATGAGCCTTGAAAGGTTTTGGTCTCTTTGTTATTAAGATAAACAACATCTTAAACCTGGCTGGATAACCGGCGGCCTACTGACTACTTCCTCACGTCTGATGACGTGTTCTTATCGGAATTGAGGTCTGGGACTTGTTTTTTTTGTGCGAAGCACGTTTCCAGGTAACCAGCCAGTATGGCGTTACTTGAGCTAGACACTAAATTTAGATACACTTTCCGGAAATCTTCCTTTTGTTTCTAAATCACTGCATTCTTTGTATTGGCCGTCATAAAATTAAGCTCTAACAGACGTTTAGGTGTATTGTAAATATCTAATACCTATGGGCAATTCAAGGATATTTGAAGTATGGTTGTTGTAGTCACGATGTTTTTCTGCGCTGTTATATAAAGTGATATTTAATCTCAAAACGTCCACTTTTATAAAGACATGCGCGCCAGGATATCAACCCAGGACTCCCGGAGTGGGACTATATTGTATTTGTATTTTTAGCCATATTGTTTTTGACTTTAAAATGGTAATACCCAAAAACACTATTATTAATACCTGGACAGTGAGTTTTCGTATAGTCAATTATTTTATTGTAATTATTTCCGTTAGAAAGAGAAACAAAATTTCCCAAATGTGTGGTAGCTACATGATACACAGATAAATTTTGTAAATGCTTAATGGTCACTGACCAATAGATGTTAACATTTTAAAAAATGTCTAGTGTTTAAATAGAAAAAGTTTTAAACGCGTGTATATACTTTTCTTCTAGTATAGCAAGTGCTGTCAAGTGTCGATTAATTTTTCATGCTAAACGTCGGCCAACAAAGTAAATTAATGTGCCAAAGCCAAACTAATGAACCTCTGTAATGAAACGACTGATGCTTTATGAAATAGACAGAGAGTGCCACGGCCCCCACTTGTCTCTTGGATTGCCACACATGAAGTGCATTAGGCTGATGAAAGCAATATATGATTTGTACCAATATGATTTTCACATTTTGGCTTTGTCTTAGCTAACGAAGCTAAACTGTCGCTCTTTTTGGCATAATGGCAGTTATGTTGTAAACTATTGTTACTGAAGTACATCGTGAATTAAAATGTATAACATTGAATCAATAAAGTTTGTTTAGCGTAGCCTCAAGTACCATTTGCACAATATTCGATATACGCCTACAGAACGTTGGATAGAAATGATGACCGTCATTCTAACACTCTCCAACATATACGTATGTTAATAATTAATTTAATCTGAAGCGTAGAATTATAAGACGTTATTATAAAATTATAAGTCGATGAACAGTAGCTTACCTGGTCGTTGTTGTCGGAGTCGGAATCACTGAGGTCCCACTGCGGGTGCTCCGCGGGGACGGCGGCTGCCTCTTTCACGTCCAGCTTCATGTCCTGCTGCTGATCCATGCCGATGTATGAATCTAAACCAAAACGTTTTATTTATAAATTATTTCAGCAACGCCCTGTGGAACTGGAGATGCTGCCATCTCGGCGACAGTGTTGCCATCTGTTTAGTAACAATCATGCTACCCAGTACAACGACAAAGGCTCGAGTGGAAATATTAGCTAGAGAGCTAAAAGCTTGTTAAGAAAATCGTATTCGCATATATTAGCTTAAATAGAAGTTATGTTAGAAGCACGTGTTTGATTATTTATTTTGCACGTAAATAGAAGTTCCTAATTGTTGAGTAGTTACGTTTAACGTTTACGCTTCAAAACATCAAACGCGTACTCGCTGTAAGTGGCTGGGCAGAGCGCGTGCACGCGTGCGTGCGTGTGCGTGAGCGTGTATGCGTGTGTGAGCGCGTACAGGTGTAGGTGGCTGGGTGTGTATGCGTGCGCGTACCGGAGCGCAGGCAGCAGGCGAGCGTGTAGAGGCCGGGCCAGCGCGGCGCCGTGAAGCGCAGCTGCAGCTCGTGCGCCGCCACCAGCGCCGTCACGTGCGCCGGCGCCGTCAGCAGCGTGTGCGACTTGCGGTCGCAGATGTAGCACCACCAGAACTCCTGCTTCTCCTGCAAGCGACACCCATATTTTAGTTTTAAATAGACAGAAAGTTTTATTACTCCATTTATGTTATCATAAATTCATCAGTCTTATTAGTCATACTAATATTACTGTAAACGGTAGAGAGCTTCTTTTGTACGTAGTTCACCATGGTGACTAATAGATAGCGCTACAAACAGGCGTGCTGAATTACGCTGTTGAGATGTTTTATAACTTGTATCAGAGCTGTACGACACTTGAATAAAATAAACCTTCTGTACTGTGGCGAGTCGTATTATTTTTTGAACCCTGCGCTTACCCAGTACTGTCGCGGTACCTAACCGTCTGTCTGTCGGTTTGTGCATGGTCCTTCGAGCCGGATCTGTCTGTAAGACGGAACCAAGCGGTTGTTTTTGACGGACAAGCTTGCGGACAGTGGATTATTGTCGCAAACGCAAGCTGGGAAACCATTCGATTTCGGACAAGTCGACTAAGTTTCTGACAGCAGTATCCTTGTGGGGGGGAGCTGCCAGGCAGAGTAAACGTCGCGACGTTGCAGCGACTTCATCGGGCCACCGAGGCAGTGTAACTAACATCACAAGGATAAGTGAAGATTGTGCTGTGAGTAAAAAACTCTTTTATAAAAAAAAGTGAAGTTTTATGGAGAAAAGACTCGCTATCACTACGTTATTTTAATTTATTTTTTGACGATACCGACTTATAACTGTGTGCTTTAAACTTATAATTATTGTCTTTATTTTTACTGTGGATTTTAAACTTGTGATAATTGTATTTCTCGTGTGCATGTTAATTTTAAGACTAAGAATAATGACGTTAAACCTGTTGGTACGGGAACCTATGCCCAATTTTCATTTGATTTAAAACTTTTAAAAAAACTTAGAATATTTTTAACAATTAACTTTTAAACTTTAACTTTGTTTAGTGTAGATACTTTAATAATACGAATAATTTCATTAAACCTGTTGGTACGGGGAACCTATGCCCGATTTTTAAAAGGATTTAAGTGTTTTGAAAGACTTAAAACATTTTTTGGATTGGACTTGAACTTTTGACTTAGATTATTTTCGGCCATATGATCATTAAATTTTATGATTAAGAAAATTTGATGTGAACCATCTATATATACTGACTTCGCCGAATAATACTTTTAACATCTTGCATAGCTAAAACAAAATATAACTGAAATGTAGGCCTTCTCACCAATAATTCCTGAGGAAGAAAGAAAAAAAAAACGCTAAAACTGAGAATTCACCAGTGGGAAGTATGGACAATGCACTGGATGCGAGCTCTTGGAGCGGCCCTCGAGGCGCTCCCGCTTCTGTATCCGCTTCTGGAACTTGTCCCACTGGTCGTCGTCATCCTCCGCCGCGGACGACTTATCGCGCGATTCATCTTCGGAAGCCGAACTGGCAGAGGGGCACTCGTCGCCCGAACTGCCCACTTCGGAATCCTCACCTGTTGGGAACGAATGGACGAATTATTCGTGAGAATGAATAGATCAAATACCCATGTAAAAGAATAGACCCAGTAGAACAAATTACCTAAATACCCATTTGATTTAGAACACATTGTGTCCAATAAAAGCAGTCTTAAAACTGTTCATAAGAATTGAATATAATAAAAATGAATAATTATTAATAAACCAAATTGAAAAATACTTATAGTTCTAAGGTTTTAATAGATATTTTTTTTTTTTATAATTTTATGTGTACTGATTTTATCACTACTGATAAAAGTAGTAAGTTAAGCATCAGTTTTACTTTAACCTATCTAAGCACCTTATCTAGAGTTAATTAACATATTATGGTAACATAGTGACGAGTAATAAATGAAGGCCATATGCGAGATTCCATTTAAGTATTAGAAAAAGTAGGTTTAAACATATATAGAAATATGTGGAACTATTCGTTATGACTACTTTCATTTTACTTAACTTAAAAACGCTCATTACCACCACTGTAACAATAGCCCTTATACACGATGTTAGTCTTTAGTCTTAAAACTGACAAATTATTACAAGATGAATAACATTTTTTGCACGTTAAACAGATTTCGTCTTTTGCGAATAGGAAATTCTGGTTTAGGTTTGCTACTCGTAATTTCGTTAGCTATAATCTCATTTTTTCTTTACTATAAACTTACCATCATCATCATTTTTCTTCTTTGGTTCCTTAGGTTTTTTCACATCATTCGCGGTATTCGCGGTATTCGCAGTATTCGCAGAATTCGCAGTATTTGCTGGCGTTGCAGCATTCTGTGTCGCAGCTGCTGCCTGTGCTGCTTTAGCTTGCTGTTTAACCGCTGGCTTTTTGGATTTCTTTGATGTTTGCTTTTTCGCCTGTTTCATCCAAACCGGTCTCTTGTACACGTCTTTCTTGTCGTTCTTTTCATTCTTGTCGTTTTCACCTTTCTCAGGAGCTTCACCTCCGCCGTCTGGGTCATCTCTAAAAGAAAATATATTTTTTAATTTGAAAGTTAATCTGGTAAATAAAGTGTAAATTTATTAGGTCCATATATACGTATTTAAAATCACACTTGTATTTTCTAGGATACATACTCTACAGAATTGAATCTTACAATTTCACCCTTTCTTATGCAATCCTACTTTATGATTTTAAGTCATCAAATTCATTCTGTATAATATATAATTACTTGATATTATTTTTTTCTTTGATAGTGGTGTCTCCAAAGAGCTCTTTCATATTTGTTCTTCTTAAAAACACAGTGACTGTGACGATAGCACCCGCTGTCACCACTGTGGAGTTCTCGTCATCGATAACTGAAATGAACATTTTAAATCAACCAATACAATATAATCAGTACACACTGTTAGTACTGTAAGATCAGTTCAGTGTACATACATTTTTATCTTGACATGCTCATTTTTAATTATTTATTTCATGAAATTTTTCTTACATGTTTAATATCTGTAATGTAACTATTTAACTATTAGATCCCTTTCTATAGTTTTCTTTATGCAATAGATAAAGCGCTAATATACAAAATAATTATGAATGAAAACTTAGATATGAAATGCTTTGGAAAGACTTCTAGATTGAAATATCACAGGAAAATTTAAATTAATAGACCACAGGAGCTTTACTAAGTAATTATTAACAAGATAATTATTATGTGAGTGATTAGGTGATTAGAATATATTTATATGATGGCTATAAAATAATACCTTCTGTATTAACTTGGAAATGTATGTATGGCATATTGCCTAATACTTTCATGACATCTTCATACTGCTGATCATTGAGGAACCTAAGCACCTGCCTCCGATCCTCGCCAGACAACTGCGCCAATTGGAGAAGTGATTTGATGTGCTTCTTTCGGTTCGTGAAATATTTCAGGTGATCCTCAGTTACATATGGCAGTTGGAGCAGTGGAGATTTGTACTCCCAGAGAGCTTGCACAATCATGGGCGACAGCTTCATGCAGTTCTCTATCGTTTCAATTGTAGGTAACCTTGGAACTGTAACACAGAAAGAGTGCCACCATGAAGACGAATTAATTTCATATTAATTGAGTGCATACATAAAATTATTATAAAAAGGATTTCATTTAAATGAAAGTTATTCATCAATTTACTATTGTAGATGTTACTAACGTCGCCGCTTCGAAAATAACTACTTAAATTCAATTTTATTATCCACTAGCGGACCCAGCAGACGTGGTCCTGCCCGGAAAAGCAGTTTACAGTAAATATGTTAATTTAAACTCGTTGGTCGAGTTGGTCGAGGAGCATAGCATTTCCCTTCATTGCTATGCTCCTATTGATTGTAGCGTGATGAAAAGTATACTATAACCAGCTCAGGAGTATGAAAAATAATTGTACCAAGTTT
>DWME01002613.1:0-20334 GCA_018244795.1 Parelbella ahira ahira | reverse complement strand
GGATTAGCAAGCTGAAGTGGCAGTGGAGTGGCAGATTAGCAGCTGAAGTAGCCACGAGTGACAGAAGTGACCAGCCGGTCACACCTGTCGCAGAACCGATAGCCGCTGGAGCAGACGTGTTCTGGAGTGGACACCGCGATTTGGCATACGTAGCGTAGGACGCCCTCGAGCTAGGTCGAGTGACGACAGAAACAAAGTGGCTGGCAGTGGTTGAATACGAAGAGCTGAAGATCGAGCTCAGTGGCGTGCCATTGGAAAGGCCTATGTCCAGCAGTGGACGGGAGTAGGCTGGTAATGATGATGATGATGGTCGAGGCTATAATTATTTTTTTGGAATTTGGCTGTGGTCTTTCTTAAAAAAAATTATCGCAGTACATAGTCTGTAGTAGAAGGTTCTACCGAATTTACTGAACAATGGTTTGATAAATTGTAGTGTGGATATAGTGACTATTGTAGAGTAAATAAGTTTCAAAACTACTCTTGTAACAACATCAAATAAATGACGTAGTTATGCTGACATCTTTATTAAATAAAATAATTAAATTAATGCATTGTACAAATGATTAAAAGTTGCATATGACTATATAATGACAACTCAACTTTGCATATCCAAGGTTAGGATGAAGTTTAATAGTTGTGCATTAGCCACGTGGTTACATGTTTTCTATATTACATTTCTATATCGTAATCATCATCCACCCCTTCTATTTGCACTAGTGCTGCAAGGCTCTTCTTTAAAAAGAAGGTTAAAAACGTACAGCGCTGGTGGCCAAGAACGATTTGATAATATTCACGTGCAATAAAAAACAAGAAAATGTGGGCGTATCCTTCCTAATCATAAAATATACCTGTAATGAAAAGTAAAATCCTACCAAGATATATTTACAAGTAAAAACGCGTAGAATATTACCATTTTTTAATGTTTTTACCAGTTATTATCATTTTAGTTTCTGTTTATACAAATTAGAGCTATTTTAATTAGATTTTTAGGCAATCAAATAAAGATTGTTGTATCGTGAGTATAAACCGGTACAATGACCGCAAAGCCATACATTAACACCTAACTCGGTGTTACGCGCTAATGTGTGGTCTAATTGATTGGCTGCAGTTAATCAAGATTCGGTTTCGGGTGGACTCTGTGTTCGATTTTCGGTTTCGATGTAATCATTTCGTGTACACACAGCATTGTACCTACTTAATATAACGGTCCCTGATTTTTTTTAAACGTTTGTTTTGGCCACGTCTTGGTAAAAAGAGCGTATGTCGCCCTTCTATCAGGTGGTCTGACAACCTGAACACTGCGGGATGCTGCTGGATTTGGAAGGCCTAGGACCGGAAGGGCTGGCGCCGACTAGTAGATACAGGTCTATGTCCAGCAGTAGACATCCAAGCTGATGATGATGATGATGATCGTTTTTTTGACCTAGTTGAAACATTCTGCTCCATATATCACTCTTCTCAATACACGGGTGTTTTCTGTACTGACATTTATATGCTTTAAATATTTGTTACTATTACTAGATACCGGTTGATGGAGGGGTCCGAAGTCTCAGAGACCGGTACCTATAAGTGTATAAAGATAGTGATGAGTGAAGAAGAATCATGCCAGGTTTTTGTGTTGGCGGTGTTTGTCTATACTCTAAATTTGACGATATAACCTTTTAATTTAAACGTTTTATCTTTTTTTACTCATTCAAAAGTTAAGCGCGATTATATAAATAAATTTTGTGATATCAAGTCGATCGCAGAACAATTGTAGCACGATCTGTTTTCATTTAGTATTATATGAATACGTTTCATTCCATTCTACTTAACCCCATTCATATAATATGAAAATAATAATAACAATAATAAATAAATAGAAATTTATATAAGAAGGTACACAGATATTTGAAAGGTATACAGATCTCAAAATGGGGACGTGTAATTGGTTACAAGATATTATATTTGAATACCAAAAGCATCTCTTGAATCATGTAAAAATTTTTTTCCCCTTCGCGTTTTCTTTCAGCGGAACCCTTAGTGGCGGTAGAAAGATCTCTTTATGAAGCCATCTTTTCAGCAGCTAATTTACGAAATGAATCACTTTCATTCCCAGACAGGTTGCTCGTTCGCCTTGTTTTTGTTGACGAGTCCAACTTATAACAGATTATTCCGGTCATTACGACATTTATTTATATTTCGCCATTTGTAAGATAATATTTAATGAATATCCTTCATTATCAGCAATAATAGAGAAAGTACCATAAAAGAAACACCGAAACGAAGAGTATTAATTAAAACAAATGAACTAAGAAATAAAAGTTATATTTTAGAGGTAATGTGCTTTTGGTTACAAAAAAAATTCTTTGGCATTTTATATTCGAACTACATATGAGTATGAGTATGTCTAATATGTATAACTATAGATACGTAAATATTTATGTAACGATATTGATGAATTGCGCCTTATTAGAAGGTATTGCACCTCATTATCATCGTCAGCCTGTTTAAGTGTACTGTTGTATATTGACCTCAGCCCATAATCGCAAGGTAGGGTATGCAGGTTGAGGATCACTGAGCACGCCTTCTCGCATCTCCTGCGCTTCTGCTCGTCAATGAACAGGGCCTTTAAGCGCGCCTAGGCCGGCTGCGCTATAACGTGATCTGCCAGCGTCGGGTTTAACCATCTCCTATGACACGCTGGTGTTGATGAAATGAACACTTTCAATTGGAATATTATAATGTGTTAAAAATCTCTAAAAGTACCTTTTTAAAAGTTAATTTTTAAGTCAGTGATATAGAGCAATATTCCTGACTATTATAGAATTTTTTATTTGCAATACATTAGTTTTTATGTGTCAACGCTAAGAGATAGAAATAAATAAAGAAATATTGTACAAGGATTAATTGATAATACATAGAAACAAGACTCTTTTCCCGCGTAAGTCCATTGAATTAACGGTAATGTATAAAATGAAGTATTTGTTATATAGGCAACTGACATAAAAATAGGTACCTATTAAAGTATAAATATCATCAGATGCCTGATTGATAATTATCATATACTAGTATAGCCCAATAGGTTATAAGTTATAGACGATAAAAGCAATTATTCAAGTGTCAAGCATAACTGTTATTTGAATATGTGTTATATAAGAAAATGCAGTCATAGCCTTATGTGGCAATCCATCTTGGTTCTCAGTATTAGCGACGCGTCCTAACAGAAATGAAAAATCGTCAAGCCCATTAGACGCTAGCTCAATTCGAGTTTGCATCAAAACTGCCATATTTCAAGACGACGCCACTGCACTCAAGAATTCATCCGTTCTAAAGATTTTTCACGTCCTACGTTTAAATGAATTTTGAATTAATTTTGAAAGGCCGCCAAGATTCTTCTAGCGCTGAACTGATCCTAAGAATCTTCACCAGACAACACCAGCGCTCTAACAGTTTAATATTAAAACTCACGTGATTGAAAATTTTGATATTACCAAAGCAGTTCCCCATTTCGTTCGTCATTTAATGTACCTATCTACTTTTATAATATATTCGTTTACCAAGTAATTATTACAATGAATATAAACATTTACGCCTGCGTAATCGACAAATCACCATCATCAATTACTGGACTATAATTGTAACGTCCTCAGTGATAAAATTCATGTCGAATTCTTATTGTTTTACATAGAACATCATAATTTCAAAAGAAAGAAAAGTCAAAAAAAATCTGTAATTATGGATATATGTAGGTATCGCTTGGACAAAATGACCATATTTTTTAATAATAGTACACAAGAACAATAATAGAATATGATGTCTTATAATTACAAGTGCCTAATAGTTCTTTACAATAGAAATTAAAGCTTTTGAAGATGACTTACAAGGTACGTACGAATCCGAAGTTATTGCGAACATTCTGTTGCGATAACGCAAAATGATCGCATTCACACGAACTTGTGAAGGCATGAACCGCAGAACCAAGTGCGCGCGAGTTCCGCTTCTATTCGCTGAGCTATTCATTATTCTGCTCCGGTACTCAAGTTCCCGTCTAAAGAATTCTAAATCACAAAGATGTCGCTGTCGCCTGTACAAAAGAGTCCCAACGAGAACGCCAGTTGGCTGTCAAGCAGGAAATGAATTACACTCGGTATTTACCGGAAGATGACATTTCTCGAATCGGCCCATTAATTCCTAATGGCGCGCCGGGCAACATTTCATCTGTTTGGCTGAACACCAGGCCTTCGCCGCAGTGCTATTTTCAGTAGCGTATCCGAAAATTTATAACTATGAGTTAGTTCTAAATCGTTGGATAGCTGCAAAGTAAGTGGGATTTATGGGAGCTTGGCTCACGGTCTATTTGTTTGTATGGAATGTAAGCTGGTTCTATCCTTGTGTTTTTGTTCGGGTATTTGCCAATTGCATTAAAACTTAGCAAAGTATAGATTAGGGGGAACTTCGATAGTTTCCGTCGTCGTATTTTGCGATTGTTGTTGTTCGAACCGAATTCTAATACAGTTTCCTGTTTTACGGCAGAACTGTCCTTTTTATGTATTCAGGTTTCGGTTGCCCAAACTTTGCTTGTAAAATTTGTTACGTTACTACTTTCCATCTACGTATAATAACGTTGTTGCAGAATCATTTGGTTTAAATTAATTGAAAAACAAAATATATATTAAGGCCAGGTAGATAAATGTTTCCCTATTTTGTAAACTGTAAATATCAACTTCAAATTGAAACGACTTAATTATTTTTTGAATGGACCTTCATCTTTGTGGCTATTAAGCAATTGCTTGTCAAAGATTTTTTATAGCTGTCAAATAAAACAAAACGGAGCGATTTTGATGTGTATTTTATAATTAGTACCTATTATGTGACATTTCTATCATAAAATATTCGTAGTAATTGCATTTTAGGGCTCTTAAGAAATAAGCTCGTAGCTTGCCAAATATGTCGTAATACGTTCTTTGCAAACTGGTTCGTGTCATAACTTACCTCATTATTCGTGATCCCAAGGGAATCTAGAGTCTATATGAAATGCATAATAATATTATGTTTGGTCCTCACTTGCGTTTTATTAAACTGTCCGTAGTATCAGGGTCGATGGGGTTACTCGTTGCCTGTCAGTTAGTTGAAAATTAAAAACCAAAACTTGTATTTGCAACATTTTTGTTCAAATCTTGTGTTTGCAACGTTAATTTGTTAACTCGTATAGGAGTTCATTTGCAGCTTATATTTACTAGAATTTAAATTGAATTTTAAACTTTTGAACTCTAATTTAGATTTCGCTTCTAGTTTTAATGGATGTTCTCCGAACACTGATTTCAATGTGAAATATTTATAAGGTAATTATAAGGAGAGACGAATGCTGCGAATTACAATTAGTCTGCCAGTTTGTTTGGTTTGATTTTTACACGTAAAGTGGTTCATTCGTATTATATTATACATACTCCGACAAAATAAAAAACACAACAAATTCCATTGATTTCTGAGATATCAGCAAGATGTTTAATTGGACTCCGCAATTTGTAAATGAGTAAAGTCTCGCGATAAAAAGAATAGGGAACTGTGGTAAATAAATAGTTTATAATATTAAATGTTTTACGCTTCAGCCCTTATTCTTATGTGCCAAATTTTGCCAATCCGCGCTTAAAAAATACATCATAATATCGCTTTATTATATTTCAACCTGAGAGGCGACCATTCTTTAACAGAACTATGATAAAAGATAAGTTGCATCCTTAGTGTTGCCATAAATATTGTAGAGAAGCAATCTGAACGAATATTAAATATGATATTCCTAATTTTCATAATATCCCTTTTGTTTTAATGGACCTGAAACCGTGGGGCACCAACTAGTTACTAAATAAAGGGTCCAGTTTCATACTCGGTACCAAGAGGAAACCGCAGCGCTAACAAGTATCATAAAGTTTATTCTGTAGTTCCTCGACAACTATCTTAAGACTTGTGTTGAAACTTCAGAGCAAATTTTGCCGTAAATATGTCGTGTAATGTGAGAGAAATTGGGCTTATATCCTACAGCTTTCTGCAGCTGGAGTAGTCCACAATATAATTATATCTATTTATAAATATTATGTCTATAGGTATGTTTTTAAACTGTGATTTGGTTACGACAATAATGTAAAAGTCCGTCATAAGAATGCAGAGATCAGTGACTCCAGGTATACTTACAATTAACAAATCAAACCATTTACCCGATTGCACTTTATAAGACTCAGACACCATGCAAGAATAGCAACCTATTGTCCATTTTCGTGCTTCTGGGATATAAGAAATATATGCATGGGTTACTTAAATACTGATACAATTTACACTATAGTGATACATATCTACGTACTGTTGCAATGTTCTCTACTCTATAAGTCCATTACATATTTCACGGTGACGTATAGCATTTGCTGCAACATTACGAAGTGCAGTGAATTTATGTGAAACCTCAAAGAAGGCCAGGGTTAGGATAATTCAAGTGCCGCTGGAGTTGTGTACTCTATATTGCTCTTTGACTAGAAGAACAATACAAAAAGGATGTGTGGTTCGGAGGAACATATCCTGACTATGTAGTAATATGGAGCAGATAGTAACTTTTGCCGAGCCTTTTAGCCCTGCGACTGGCGTCCTTTTGTAGTCGGAGAGGAAGTAGAAATGTTAAAAATATCTCCTTCTTGAGATATAAAAAGCAAATCAAGCATGTTACCTAATTGTAAATTGTAACTGCATTCACATGGATATAGCTAACAATACGAAATGCTAATTTCAATCTAGCATTTATTGAACTAAATTTTGATACAATCTAAGTGCAATAACTAAGTTATTCTCGCACATCGATGCAGGCGGCAGCATTAGTAGCTATGTACCTAGGAATTTGAATGTCATTTTTATCTTAGCGTTTGTAGAAAAGTTGTTAATTAAATTGTACCTAACATCGATGATTACTTGAAAAGTCCTCTTATGTATGTACATATAGGCCAATAAAGTATAAACAATTCCTATTCAAATACCATAATATGGTAAACGCACAGATATAACGTATGCTAAACATATGTGAATAAACCGTCGAAATTATTAACACAAGGTGGGTATGTCAGACATAAAATCGTCGCTGTAATTTCATTTTAAGGCTCTTAACAAATTAAGCACGCTGTAGATGTCAGATATGGCGTAATATGTTCCCCCCAAGACCGCTTCACGCCATTTTACAAGTTGAAACTACTAAAAACTTTTATAACGTGTCGTATTTTCGAGCGCAATTCACTCTCACGGGCCAACGTTTATTAAATCAAAACATTTACTTGAAAATTCTGCTTTCTCAAGTCTGAATTTCATGAAAATGTACATAGTTCTTTATCATAAGTTCATTAAGACTGTGTCCCGGCGACGGCCCGCTTTCCCGAGATACTGAACTTCTCAGTTTAACAAGCAGCGAACGTTTTATACTTTTTATAAAGAAAATCGAACGACGTCGAGGTTTTATAAATTGTACTGTCTTATTCGTGTATGAGGTATCAGCAGGTTATTAAGTTGATATATCATTTTATATGAATATTTATTATACAATATAATATTTATCTACTATAAGCAGTTTATAGTTATTTTGGTGCTAGGCAGCATGGATTAGGCTATTTGTGACATTTCATTAATGATTATTTTATCTTTTAAATACGTTTCGAAAATGCCTTGATTTATTAGTAGTCCTGTACTACTTGCTTTATTAGACTACTTAATTTCAATAATATTATAAAATGATTAGGTATAATATATTTAGGTCTCACAAGAACTAGAATTTCAAATATTTTATTAAAAGTACCAAAACAGAATGCATTGCATAATGTCTTGTAAACCATATTTCCGACCAACATTGGCACATTTCTTTTTTAATATCAACACATATAATTCGGGTATGTCACAATAAAGAAAATTTTCCTTATTAAAATCCTCGAGCAACAATAAAATAATTATTTCGAATAAAGCGCATTTCCACTGCCGTCAAAGGATTAAAGTGCTTTGAGTCACTCCAATTTAACCAATTAGCCTTGCTTTACTTAAGAAAGCTCGGAGTCTTAGCTCGATGTAGTCCATGTCTTTTATTTTTTTCCTATTTTTATTATCCAAGTATGTAAAAGGCTAATACATCAGTGTTCAGTTGCTAAATTGTTTCTAACTAAGTAAACGGTATCGTATGTAACTACAGTTACGCAAACAATCCGTTTGCAACAATTTGGAATATGTGTCTTAACATATCTCCCAACAGCACCTGCTAACAAGAACACCGTAATATCAGAACTGTTACTAAGCTGAAAAGTACGTACAGCTGGTGCCTACAAAGCTGCACTTGATGCTGATTTTAGATATAATATCGTTTCTCTTTTAACTGTGTTTGTATATGTATAGTTTATAGTAACCAAGTAATATCAGGTACGTAAATATTGTCAACAGTTTTATTTTGAATCTCTTATTCACCCACGATTAATTGGAGTGACGATTTACGCAAAGTGGCTGGCAGTGGTTTAATGCGAAGAGCTGAAGATCGAGCTCAGTGGCGTGCCATTGGAGAGGCCTATTTCCAGCAGTGGACGGGAGTAGGCTGATAATGATGATGATTCACCCACGAGAAAAATAAATGCAATGTTATCTTAAGTTATAAAGAGACGTCATGAGATGCTCGCAATTCGCATGTGACATCTTAGGGGGCGTCCATTTATTACGTGAGTTGATTTTAGAATTTTTTAAATCCTCCTTCGCCCTTGGTGAGATTTCGTGAGATTTTGCTCAACCCCTCCGCCGTCCTCCAATCTCGCATGAGATTTTTCAAAATGCGTGCATCTCGTAAGTGTATCGGATTTAATATTTTTATTTAAGACTAATTAACACTACTGAGTAGGTAGACTAGAATTACAGTGAAAAGTAAAACAAACTTAAATGGTTACTACTAAGATCCAAAAATTCATAATATTTAATATTATTTTCTTGCAATTTTACTGTTTCTTGCGAAAAAAAATTACGTGATATTTGCCGAGATCCTCCCTTCTTCAAAGTAAAACTAGATGACATTCGACCTGATCCCTCCCCTTTGAACTCCTTACGTAAATAATGGACGCCCCCTTACTCAAAAACGAAGGTAACACTTAAAGTAGCAGTGTATGTATGTATTTAAATAATCTTTTTCAATCAAGATCAAACGAATGATAAGCACATAAACGAAATTGAAGAAGGGGGCTACGATTGCAAGTTGCCTTTTAAAAAATAGAGCAAAAACGTTAAAAGTTTTAAAGGTTTCAAAATCGGGCGAGAAATTACTGGGATTAATGTCATTCGGAAAGTTCCACAAACATCTCTTAAGTCCCGCGGAAACTTTTAAAATTTTTCTCTGCAAGGTGCAATGAATCTAAGAGGAGCGCGTTATTAGAAAGTTCTTGGAAGTCGGATTATTCGCGCTGTCGGGAAATTCTTGCCAAGAATATTACAGTCTTCGAACAACAAAGTTGTATTTTTAATACCTTACAATGCATAAGTACCGAGATAAAAGCGAAATTATAAAAATCTCTTCGTTAAAATCGCCTCTAGTAGCATTTATGTTACTTGGATATAATACAATTCTTTATTTAATTTTCATAATGTGTACCATACTAGTGGGCAAAGACATTGCAATACCAAAAAGTCTGCGTCTGATTTTCTGCGTCTAGATACTGGCTGGAAGCACAACTGGCAGGCAACAGCCTGGCTTGGGCTCCAAAATATAATTTGGAACCCTTTGCACCCCATTTTTTCTCTATTTACTTTGCTTTGAAGTAATTATGTACAGGTTTACATTTCCTTAAAAACATACATTTAGTATTAGAAACACTGAGCCAGGGATTCCTGATTTTATTTTTTATAATCAAACTAATGCTACAATGCTTGCAATGCTGCAACATTCAGCTTTAAAAACGAACCTCGTTTGAATTTGGTTTCGATTTATTTTTCAGATAAAATTAACTCAATTTTGTAGTAAAATTATTTTATTTAACTTCTAAGCGTAAACATTCCAGGAAATTAAGCTGTGTTATTGTTTTCCTAGTGCGGCAAGTTTGACAGCGGACCGAAGACAATACATTCGTGACTTGAATATATGTGTATTTAATCGATAAAGATGATGTACTTTACTATGTATTTTTAATAGTTTCGTATTCTGTAAAACTATATATGTATATTTGCATTAATAGTTTTTTTACGACTATCACGTTGGTCGAGTGGTTGTAAGCACGACTTCTATACAAGTGGTTCTGGGTTCGATCTCCAGGTCGAGCAATGAATTTGAATTACTTTACATAAATACTGAATATTGAATTACTTTAAATAAACTTTATGTTACTTTACATTTAATCATCTCCATCATTAGAGTCAGCGCTGGCTAGAAGACACTGCACTGCATCTAATGCGAAATTCATGGACATTGTTGTATACCGATTTACAGAGTTTGGTTATCACACGCTGAAATACGAAGCGTTCCAACATAGAATCTAGAAGTAATAATTATATGTAGTATTCCATCTCCATCTGACATTAGAAACAAGTGGTCATGTGCTGTAATCACTTGATATCACATAGCATGCATCTCCTGTAGTTACTTTCCCTTTTCTACTGGAGTTACACTTAAAATTGGTTTAACTAACTCTAAATTCTCAATTCATACTGCTTACTGTTGTTGTTATAAATAGTTCTCTTTGTTGCCAAACGATTCGCATTTGTAGCAAAACAATAAATGAAACAAAATTTCAAATAGCTCAAAATGCGTATCTCTTAACCAAAAACAAAGGACGTAGTTTGACTCGCTGTATTCCTCGTTTCCATTGTTTCAATTCTAAGTTGCATAAACTTTCTCTTAACTGCAAATTGTATGATTTTACTTTAAGAGGTAAAACTGTTTCCGATTTTACATTATAGCTGTGATACTTTCAAGCAGCGGACATTGTGAAAAACGATAGCAACTTTGATACGAAAAGTTAAACTAGTAGTTTGGGATTGCATTATGTACTCGTATATTTTTAACAATATTATTGTTCTGGGTTGTGTGTCATTACATAAAAATTACATTAACCAGATTGCTAATTTCATTTCAACGCGTAGAGAGCTTTGTTAAGATGAGAAGATAAAAGACTGTATTTCTTAATAATTCTTAAATTTTGAGTAATTCTGTATCAGCGTCATTATGGTACGTACGAGAATAATTATCCAGGAATGTTAGACATCAGAATTATGCGCAATCGCGGGATTGTCGCTAGAATAGATATCTTCTAGCCAATCAACTTGAAGTTAGAAATGTGGAAGACGGAATGTTGGTTAATGATGAACTAAATTCATTGTTTGTAAATACGTAATATATAACTTCAAAGAGTACTTTCCATGACGATTAAGCAAGCACTGTGAGAAAAGAATACGCTAATGATCGTGCACTACGTTTTGCTGGTCACTGGTTAGGTGATTGCATGAATTATTATACATATATAAAAAAGGTTCTATGATGCCATTAAAATACTTAATAAGCAGTTACAATTAACCGACATTAGAACCTAAATCAATAATATATTTTTTAAATAAAATCGCGATAATTAAAAAGAAAGGCATTTCGTTCGATTTCCGTTTCACACTTGACCGGTTTTTTATAATACCGATTTTGTCTCCGTTGTCCCCCAGTTTTTGAGAAGCTACGTCGTCTTGGTTAAATTGCCCTGTCGAAACTTTACCACTAACCAGCAAATTGGTCTTGTTATTATATCTCTTCTTTCCTTTTAAAACTCCAAACCGTCATTAATGTAAATTTTCATGAATAACAATGTATTTCGCGAATATGTCTGATAAATATTAAGAACAAATTGACTGTTTTGCGTGTACCATCATCATCATATCATCACAGCCTTTACCGATCTACTGCTGGACATGGGCCAGACAGACAAAGACATTATTATATAGTTACAAAGAGAGTATAAAATCATGAATGAGGCATAATTAAAAGTATCTTAAGCCATTCAATTTAGTCCACATAATGAATCAGAAAAGCAAAAATGAATACTAAACAGGTAAAGCATTCATGGCCGCGCTCCACTCCCGAATATTCCAAATATTGCATTTGTGACATGCGCGCCTAAACATTGTGTGCTGGATTTTTGTTTCTATGTTATTTTGCAACAAAATGTTGCCATGAATGGTAGATGGAGTTTTAACGAAAGCTGGCTTGTAATAATAATTTGCATAGCGAAAAGTACAAAAGTGAGACGGAATAAATTTAATATTATCGTCACACAGATTGCGGTGTGATCAGTAATTGACCCAAAACTTATTGCGGTCAGGCTAGCACAATGGCTGTGACGGCAATATTAAAATATTTTGTAAATTATATGTTTGTGAAAAACCTGTGCTAGCCTAGTGGTTTACAATTCAGTCCCTTCACGCTCAAATTTAAATTCTGACATGCTACCTCCTTCTTTAGATAGTTCAATGCATCTTAAAGATTATATATAAAAGAACGCCGTAACATCACGCCTGTAGTCCCCGAAGGGGTAGCCGTAGGAGTGCAGTACACTCCCATGTTTGAAAAGTTACGTTTACATACACAATAGTTGTTTGGTATTTGTGACATGCTTTATATTGAGCTGCAAATTACGTTTCGTGCCGAAATTGTGCGATCGTTGTAAACGTGACCGAAATACGCGGATCATATTCATCAAACTACATATTCATGCGACATTTTCGGGATCAGAGGGTAATGCACCTGATTGGTGTACAAGAGAGCAGGAGAAAAACAAGTATGTTAATAAACTAATTGCATCGGAGGTAATTAAGTTGATGTTAATTTTACATGAAAAGTTATGAATCCAATTAAGTTAGGAAATAATAAAATTTCGCCTAATTTATGCATTGTTCCCTTTTCTATGATTAATCGAAAACTTTGCATTTGCAAAAGAGGTTATTATGAATTTACTCTTAAGGTTCTAAATTTAATTTCGGACTTTTCACTATCTGCTCCTATTCCTTCTTTCTTTGGCCTTATAGTATGGACATGACGAGGTTAGCAAAGGAAGACGTTAGTAGTTAGTAAGATTTTGGGAAATATATTTGGGACTCGAGAAGAAATGACTCATAAGAGGATCTGTAAAATATAAGAAACTCAATATGATACACTCGATTATCGATAAGATACAAGATTTTGATAGAGTTTTCATAATGAAGTAGATTATTCGAGAACTGTCCTTTTTATTAAGCTGTAGGAAAATGATATACAGTTCTCATAACACGTTTCTGACAATTTAATATGTACTAAATATTTTTAAATAACAGAAAATATTTTAGAAAGTATGTGCGTTTACTCAGAATCATTTACTATCGTCACATTTAGAATCTTGAGGACATAAAGAGTCATTTTAGACAATACAATCCGATTTCAAATTTCACTTCATTTGTAATTTAAATATGTTACGAGTAACAAACGTAGGCATTACTGTTAGCTGCCAATTTTATACATTCAACTTTCCCCGGTGATTGACATAATCGGTAAACGGGTACTGGGAAAATAATTAAATCATGCTGACAGTTATAAACAATAATTAGACTCAGGCTTACATTATCCGATTATTATTGATATATCGCCATCAATTATACCGATATTTAAAAATACATCACTATAATAAAGGAATTATTCGGATCAATTTTGCTCTAAACATTTTATACAGAAGTTCTCAACCTTTATCCGAATTCGCATTTGGAAAGTAGCGATCCCCTAAAACAAATTTATCTCAGTTTTCAATTACAGGGCATCATTATAAATAACAGATAAGGAAATTAATAAGACAAGTTTGTTTTAGAACGAATTTCGGTCATTAATCTGCCATCATGCAAGGGAAGGGCGATTTATTGTAAAGATAAGAACAGATAAGAAACTGATTTTCTCCAGATAAGTATCTATATTTGGCTTAATTAACGTCGTTCTGTTGGACACCGGTTTGGCTGGAACAGAGTACAATCTAGAAGTGAGTCTATCATGTGCGACTAATACAACTAAGCTTAAATACGAGTTAAGTAGTGACCTAGAGGCTTTTGACATAATTATCTTCCTACATTCGGTCGCACTCGTTTTACGTAAAAAGTCATGTAGATTTTATTTATCGTGTATTTCACCGCAGTACTGAGAGTACATTGTATTATACATGCACACATTATTTTACACTTATAACAATAGATAAATTTACAAGTACTTGCATTAATTCATTTCTCATCTATTGCATGGCATAAAATCACAGAACCCGAAGAGAGACAATACTAAGATTCTAATTAAGAGAATAGCCGAAGAAAGCTTAAGTTCTCGAAAATCTAATTACAAAATTGCCAACATTTTGCTCAGCTAAAAATTATTATGGTAATATTTTATTGAAAACTTCTTGATGTGAAACTTTAAAGAACGGAATAAAGGATAATTTATCTTTCATTCGTTAAAGAATAATATTTTTTAATATAAAGTGAAAACAAAATGTACAATGTTTCTGGAAATTAATGGTTTAGATCTTTTACGTTTGAGGAATGTCGTCTACGACCCAATTGTATGGGTTGGCAATAATTACCTAATATTGACGTATTTATACCCTGACAATTTAGGTACGAATATTATTTCATATCATAATATCACGCCTATAATTCTAAAAGAAGAATAAACAATCGTGCCAGAAGCACTACCATGCTTCATCAGTTACGTTAAGCGTCCCATAAATCTCGACTCCGAGGTACTACTAGAAATTTCAACTTAGAAAAACCCAACGGTCATCGACTTGCTGATCAAACCCATGATCTCTAGACCAGCAACCACCCGATCAACAAGGCAGTCGAATATTAGATACAATATGATAAACTTATTCAATTAACTGATGGAAACAACAACGGTTTAAATTATATATTATGTAATTAACAAAGCGATTGTTCGAAGTTTAACTTTAGACCGGGATCTAATTACAAAGATGCCAGTCGTTCTTACTCCGCTAAGAAATTATTGCAGTAATTTTTCACTCAAAACTTTCAAGAGTAAACTTCGAAGAACATGAGGGAGGAATTCACTAAAGAAGATTTATTTGAGTAAGCAATATTGGTACAAGAATATTTTCTTATTTGAGGCAAATATATTTGCTGAGTAGCCTATTAGGGTGGTTATTTACGATACGTGATATATAAAATCATATCCGTTTACCTTGTGCACTATGTAGCTCTAGAAACTTTCCGTAATAGTGTGGAAGACTTCATAACATGCATAATGTCAGCGTGACACAAACATAATTGAACGTGTTACAATGTTATAGTAGCCGCTACGAGGCGATCAGCGAAGGATTAAAACCATATTTTACCATATCCATCTTTAAGAGACCTTTTAAACTCACCGATTCAAAGTGCAAAGCAGATTATGGTCGTATTAAAATAGAATTTTTTCATATTGCAATACTGTCCATTTTTAGATTTCAATTATTTTATAAGTGTAGGTATATCCATATTAAGGCATGTACCGAACTGAAAATACGGAGAAACCCTACATTGCACATCACGAACATAAAGCCATTGTACAGGAAGCGTTGTGATGTAAGCCTTTTAGACTACGTGCCTTCGTTTAAAAAAAAGCAATATATAACTGAATATAAAACGGTTTATATTCTTTATTGTTCTTTCATAGTTATCATAAATCTGATATAACTAGAAAACTCTATTGAGCTTAATAATTAGTCAAGAGATAAATATTAATTAAACTAAAATATGTACCATTTATATACGCGTGAAAACTGGTTAAATTTTCGTAGTATTTAGAGAAAAACATATTTTAGAGATAAATTATACATTCATATTTCACATCCGTTACGAATTTTCGGTGTAGAATATTCGGACTCGAGAGAAATACTAGGTAAGTGTTTAAAAATATTATTTAAAAAAACTCGTGGTAAAAATGTGGATGCTTTTTTAGATTTGTAGTAAACATTTATAACTATACGGTTTATTTCTAAAGAAAACAAAAACGTAACATCACGCCTGTAGTTTCCGAAGGGGTAGGCTATTAGGTCTGTAACAACATTGTTGAATAAACATTGGTAAGCAAAATTGCTGCGTAAAATTTCCTTAAGAATAATTGAGTATAGTAAATGCATTCATAAGTGGAATGTATCGTATAGAATTTGTAACTATGTATGTGCCTATGTATATTGCAATGTTCCATTAAAAACTTTGTTGTAATACGTTTATCAAAATAAACGTAATTTTCAATAAATGATTATGTTGTAACTATCAATTCAAATAGAGTTAATAGTCATTTTGTTAAAATAATTGAACAAATATAGGAGCTTCTTGTTTCGCAGCTATGCTTGATTTATCTTTTTTCATAAACAGTGCAACTTAGACTTTAAATGCTGAGATACAATTTCATGAAAACAACTGCCAATTCTATACACTTCTTACTAAATTACTGGATTAAGCGCCAAATTTTCCACGGTGCTGCATTGTTTTTCCGTACGAGTCCAATATAATGAATTATACCCCTAATATATATTAATATATGTATATAACAAAAATTTCCGGGTGAATGTATCGTTCGAATTCGTTTGAACGTTACACACGCGTACCTACGTCAAATGTACTCAATATATCTACGCTGTAATTACATTCCTATCGAGCACGACAGAGGCTGCTTATATTGAAACGACAAGCGAAGTTGATTAAAATATATATATGTATGTAGTATAGTAGTTTTTATAGTAATTAATTTAATGTTGCGTAAAAAAACACGCTATAACGGACTAAAACTAATAAGAAATCATTAATCAAATATATAAATAGGTGTAGTACAAAGACAATGTACGACTGACACAGCCTAAACTAAAATAATAACAATAAAATTATATTTACTATGTCTTGAACGTAGTAGCTATATTAAACAGACGTACCTTATTATCCGATATAATAACAGCCCGGGTAATAATGCAAGTGGAATAGCAATCTCGACGTTGCGCAATTCCCGAGACAATCTCGATGCCGAATTACTCGGTAATGGCGCAAATGGGTTCCTGCTTATTGTTGTATGTGGCTTTCAAATTGTTGGGAGGTATTAATGTGATATATACGTAACTATTATATATCTATAACTTATTGTCTGCGCGTTCGTTCACTTTACAAAGGAAACGAGAGATTTTCACTTTAAAAATTATTCTCTTTACGCCGTTCATTTTATTTAAAGTCTAACACCGCAACAAAGTTTTGTTAAATACCGCCATTAGCAACGCATGATGAGACAACGTGCAGTCTGAAAATATAAAAATAAAAAAAATATTCTGTGTTCTGAACCATGTGGGTAGCAAATGCTTTTCATAGAATATGTCCCTCACGCACGCGCACAGGCACACACAAAAGCGCGCGCACACGCTCACGCTCATGCATGCGTGCACGAACGTAAGCATGCACACACGTAAGTACACACACACACACACACATACGCATAGTGTATAGTTGCTTTGCGTACAAATTTTAGAAAAGTTTTAAAATAAAACAATTTTTTTCAGTCCAGCCATGTGTCATTGTACGACAATATAATCACGAGATTAAATTTATCAAAATAGCTGTTAGCTTTTAAATATTCAATTAAAATTAATGTAGCACGTACACGTACATATATTCCTGATAAGCCGACGCATTTACACAAGAGCCATTCTCGAAACAATCTTAATACCAAATTGCTTGATAATAGCCCAAATGGATTCCACTTTATTGTTGTACGCGGCTTCTAAGTAGATGAGATATATGGAAATTACCGCAGACGTACATATGGCCGCGAAACTTGAGGTTATCGCGTTTAATGAACATGTATGAGACGTTTCAGAGGATACAGAAACACTCAGCTATCATATACCTAAGTTTGTCTTCTTATGAATGAATTAAATTTTAAGTTACATATTAAACTTCATTGCTTATTTAATAAGGTGTAAACAGTTGACGCACGGTTTAAAATAAAAATTTACGTCACCATCATTTACATTTTTATCGTTCTACTGTTCACTGTTGGGTTGGATTATGTCTTAGGATGAGAAAGGTTAGGAGTGTTTGCCATAGCAAGTGTGAGTTAAGCTTTCCATCAAAAGATAAACAAGAAAATTTTCTCATAAAACGTAAGATAATTTCACACCTAGAATGTCCGAAGGGGTAGCCAGAGAAGTGCCACTCCCACATTTCACCACTTAGGTTTATGTTCCACCACGGGATAGGGCATGTACCTACATATTGTCTTACAATTATCGTAAAACTAGCAGTAGTCAACAAAACTAATGAAATATTTTGATATTCCGTTATCCAATACAACGTAAAAATTAGATAACAGTTTTTTGATTATTATAAGCCGAAAATGCCATAATCAGGTTATACTCGTCACAGAAGTAGTTGACGTTACAGAAGTAGTTATAACATAAAATCACCATTGTTTAAAATTCTGTGTAGAATTACAAGTGAGAATAAAAAATTACGTGAGATTATTTACAACTGAATAAACGCGCTGATACGTCGAAGAACAAAAGTTAAAAATTATGTACCTAACTATTTTGATATTCATATTATAGAGATATATTTATATGCCCGCCGTGTAATTGGTTTCTGTTTAGTAATATTATTGATAGCGTAGAAACCTCGTTTGCCAATGTTTTGAGAAATGGATACGGTACGGCTTGTGGTAAAATTAATTTCCCATGCGCTATATTTATCCTTGTTTTGACTGCCGTATGAAATACGAGTATGTCGGTTTTGTGGATATTAGATTATTGTTTTAATATAACATATATTGGTATTATTAACAATGATATTATTGATACTATTAAAAGCCCATTTTAATATACCACAATTCATAAGGATTACAAGCAATAACATTGATATCTACAATTAAATTTGAAATAGAAGATTGTAAGAAAAATAGCATAAATTTCCTTTTCTTCTAGAATCAAGTAGGTACCTACTATTGCTTATGTTGTTGTTTTCCAGTCCACTTTAACACGCGAGGACTTCTAACTTGGTCCTCAAAATTGCCCAACATGTACAACTAAACAAGCGAATTTTAGATCGTTGGCTAAAATTACGTCTAATATCGTAACATCACGCCTGTATCAATATCACTTTAAGTATCAATAGTTATTTGCTAAGAAATTCAAATTCCTGCTATTATCCTACAATAACCACCGTAGTTTTGGAAAAGTTAACGGTTCCTTCAAACGAAATATTTTATAGCTACATGTGCGAAAACTAACGAGTACATCGAAAAAGTACAACCTGTCCCGCAAATCTGGTGCAGACATTCACTACAGTACAACAAAAGCCGTTTATATCAAACCTAATGTTCGGTAGATAAGGTTGAAATTCACTTGCAACGTGCTGAATTGTTTACGCGTACAAGGTCCAAAAAGTTTTGCAACGCTTCGTTAAACTATACACGCGGGATTACACGGCGAAGTCCGGCACTAGCACACTGATTTAGATTTTTCTAGAATCTCTAGAAGCGTAGTCCATATAGCCTACATGAATGTTCTGGAAAGAGGCGCAGCTGAACAAAATAGGAAAAGCATAGTTGTTGATTAAATTGTGTTTAACATTTTTAAAACGTAGTGATAATTGCAAATTGTCAAAATATGTCAAATAATAATTTCTTATAAATGTAGGTATTTAGGGGTTATTTTGTAGTTTATCTTGTTTTAAAGAACTCCCGCATATGTTACTACAACTTTGATCAATCATCTATGTATATTTAGGTCGTCCAGCGGACTCGCCGTCCGCGTACCGGCCGATCGTGCTGTTGGACGAGGTGGGAAAGCTCTTCGAGCGGATAGTGGCTTTCCGCCTCGTTCGGCACCTAGAGGAAACGGGACCGGACCTGAGTGAGTACCAGTTCGGCTTCCGCCGGGGCAGATCCACCGTCGGGGCGGTCGCCCGGGTGAGGGCTCTGGCGGAGGACGCGGAATCCAGCGGCGAGGTGTTGTTGGCGGTGTCCCTAGACATCGCCAACGCATTCAACACCCTGCCGTGGGCCCGTATCAGGGAGGCACTGGTGCACTTCGGGGTCCCGGAGTACCTGAGGCGAACGATCGGCGAGTACCTGTCGGAGCGATTCGTCGGGTACAGTGCGCGCGGCGAGTGGCGTTGGAAGGAGGTGTCGTGCGGCGTCCCGCAGGGCTCGGTCCTAGGGCCGCTCCTGTGGAACGTGGGGTACGACACGGTGCTGCGCGGAGCCAACTTGCGGGGTGTCGAGGTGACTTGTTACGCCGACGACACCCTCGTGACGGCCCGTGGCAGCACATACAGAGAAGCTCGCAT
>DWME01002612.1:0-20337 GCA_018244795.1 Parelbella ahira ahira | reverse complement strand
GTTACGTTTAAGTCCCATGGAATAGGTGGTGAACCTATTGCCATACACCGGGCACAATTCCAGACTCCGAGTCACTAATAGATATTCTGAATTAGAAAAATAATTTAGATTTGCACCCAAGACCTCCCCGATCGGCTGTCGCGCTTGCAACCACTCGACCAACGAGGCAGAACATGGTATGGAAATATTTAAATATCATATATCAATCTAACACTGAGCAATGTAAGGAATCTTCTTGTTTTTAGTACTTCTCGAGGGCCATACGCGTTACAATTGTGAATATAACGTACAAAGAATAGTACTTAAAATAAAACTCACATAAAACAATGGGGGATCGTTGGGGTGCGGGTGAAACCCTGTTTGGCGGCAGCTGGCGATGTACTGAATTCCATAATCGGGAGTCAATGCGAAATATCCAGTCCTGAATATAGAAAAAATTATCAGTATAATTTATGTCAGTTTTTATTGTCAAAACCTTAGAACATCTTCAAAAACAATTCTGACATTTAGAAGGATGTCGATAGACTTAAAATTGGCGAGAACGATTTTAATTTGTAGGGGATTGATCAAAAATCTTATTGATACACTAATTTAGTAATTAATAATAATTTACCTCTCTGTTTATAAAGTTAGTAACTTGGTGGAGTCCAAAGAACTGATTTACTTTTGAGATATTATTATCATTATAAGCCTGTTTCTATCCACAACTGGACATAGGCTTCTCTTATAGCACACTAATTAACCCTGAAGTCACTTACTCATTATATTTAGGTGCACAGACAATAGCAATAGCCTCCGGCATCATCAGCTGATAGGAACATTGCGTGTGCAGGTCCACGGACGACAGAAAAGCCGTTTGGGTTGGATGAGTCTGGAACGAAATTAAATAAATTATACTTGATACATCTAATATATCTATCTTTTCTTCCATTGATTACATTATAAATTTTATTTATAAGAAATATAAACGTAACATCACGCCTATAATACCCGAAGCGGCAGGCAGAGGAGTGCAGTGCACTCGGTAGTAGACGGTACGGCTGTTGTACACGGAATAGGTGGTAAGCCTATTACCATACACCGGGCATAGGTTCAGACTCCGAGTCGCTACTAGAAAATCTAAATTATAGAAATCCAATAGTACCCGAGCCGGGATCTAACTTAATAACGTATAAACTTACATGTATCCATCCTATTGTGATGAGATTGTGCTGATCTTGATAGTGGAAGATCTCTTCTTCGTTGTTAGTGCTGCACGAGTCTGCAGTACCAGTCTGTTTGGGTACTATCACGTGTGTGATCTTCAGCTGGTCCCGTTCCTGACCGAGCAGACTTGTTAGTGGATTCCTTACACATACATAATATAGTACATACATACATGTACGAAGGCACGTACACACACGCGCACACGCACGCACGTGCGCACACACGCGTTCACACTCAACAATGAAAATGTCTGTTAAATAGCACGAAATTAGTGATACTCGAATTGTCTGAAGTTTTAAAGAGGCGATACAGATATAAGGCTCTCAGTAGGGACTTGCGAGTACAATATCAAACGGAATAAACAAAAAGACGTAAAAACGAGTAAACAGCGAGAAGTTCAGACCAGGATGCCGGCGAGGATGCCGCACATCTCGACGTTGCGCGCGGTGCAGGGCGCGGCCAGGGCCAGAAAGCGGCCCAGCAGCGCGGCCGGCGCCACCACGCCGCGCAGCCGCCGCCCCGACCACGGCGCGTTCGCCTCCTCCGCACCGGCCTCGCTTCAATACCATATGAAACATGTTTAAATCGATTAGTTAGCAACCTGACATTTAATTAAAACCTGATGTACACTTTTCTAAGGCAACTCTATGTATGCATTAATAACATGAGAATATAAAAAAATCAGACCTCTCAGCACTCGATAAAATCGCTTTTGGTAGATTACCTTTGTTCACTATTTTAACAGCTTTTATTGTTACAACTTAAATCATCGGTCGCCACCCAAAAGTTAATAAAATACACGATAATCATAAAAAAATATTAGATACATATTTACATATGAGGCTTAGATGGGGGTATGAGCGGCGGGGTGGGATGGTAGTGGTGCGACGGAGCGCGCGGGGGCGTGGCGGCGAAGTCGTCCGGGTACAGGACGCCGTCCACTGCCGGTGCCGACGGAACTACCGCCCAATTGTCCTAACAATACATTTTAAACATACCAGCGTTATTGTGTGGTTAAATAAATTGCAATAAATAGCAACAATGTGAGAAAGGGCCAAATTCCAAATCATACCTCAATCATTGGAATTATATCTACACTTCTATTATGAGATAAACAGGTAGATAGATAACTTTATTGTTTACACAGTACATTGTACACAGTATTTGATGACAACAACTAATTAGGTTGGTTTTAACTGTGTTTTTAGTACTTCTTTATAATCTATTTTTCTAATAAATCTACTTCTTGTAACTTCATTTGTATTACAAGTAGATTTTTCTTTTGAAACCTTAAAGTAAAATATTCAAACTCAATATTATAATCTCACCGCATTTAGTAAATGTGGCTTTGGGTGAGTATCTTTCCTATCTTCATCAGCTTGTAGTCTTTCAGCCAATTTTGCATCTTCTTGTTCTTGCTTTCTCCTTGCTTCTTCTGCAATCCGTCTCTTTTCCTATAAAAATGAATATTTTACTGATTTTAACTCTTAGACTTCAGTCTAAGATATCTTCAGTTAATGTATAGATATTGAAAGTTTTAGAAAAGTACAGTTTATAGCGTTTTTTTAGGTATAGCAGAGTATATTTTAGCCTTTATTTTTTTTCACATATTTTCTACTGTATATATAATATGTGATGTTTATAGGTTAATCAAATTAAATCAAATTAAAATGCAGATGCATTTGTGGGTATCAGCTGGTGGATAATTATTTATAAGGATTTTTTTACCAACACAGTGCTTACCTCATTTTCCTTATAATGTAAATGTTCTTTAGCATAATTATCTAGAAGCTTTTGTTTTAGTTTCTCAGCTTTTGGCATGACTTCTTTCAATTTCGCCTGATTGACTGCCTTTATATCTGCCGGCACAGAAGCATATTCAGGATGTTTTCTAATCTTTTCCACAAACAAGGTCATAAACTTCATGTATAATATATAAGCATTCTCAAGGCTTCCTTCTGCTAGGTACACATTTGCCATCCTCACCATTTCTAAACCTGATCTATAATACCTGCAAATTAAACAAGATATTTTCATAAGAAACAAACAAACAAAGTGAACTTATGTCCATAATAAGTTAACCTCACAGAAACACATAAAACACAACCAATGTAACACATGACAAAATGAACAATTACATCAAATAGGGACAATTTACAATTCATATAGCATTGAAACCAATTTAACTCTCATGAGTCTATTATTCAGCCAACTTACAAGTGTGGGTGTATTATTAAAATGCGCTGTAACCTAATAATATAGTAATAAATGTAACATCACAACTAAAATCCTTGATGGGATAGGCAGAGGAGTGTAGTATACTCCCATGTTTTACCAGTTATGTTTACATCCCATAGAATTGGTAGTAAGCCTATTGCCATTCACCAGGCACAAACCCAGAATCCAAGTCACTACTAGAATTTGTAAATTAGAAAAATCCAATAGTACTCGACCCGGGATTTGAATCCAGAACCTCCCGATCGGCAATCATGTTTGCTACTACTACATTTTGTTACTTTCGTACTCGTATTGATGGTGTGGAGTATATAACTGTAGCAACCTGATATCGGCAAATGAATAAATAATGAACGAATGGTGAGCAGTACTTGGCTAAATGAAATGTATTAAACACAGGTTCTTAACTGTTTCCTATAATAGATACTGCAACAGGTTGCTCATTATTTTCTGGCATGAATAAAAACTAAAAAAGTTTTTAAATTTAAAATATTTAGCCTGTAATTTGTTGTCATGTTCCAAAAAATTTAAAGTGACGTGGGAACTAAATGAAAATTTCAAATTAGTGTTTCTAGGCTGTATGTGGTTAAACAGATGTGAATAAAACACTTCCTGCTAGGTATAGTATGATTATCCTTATAAAAAATTTTCACTTCATCACCCATCTATAGAGATGCATGTAACACTCTTGTTTTATAAATAGCCCCTTTGCACTTACAAGGTAACACTAAAATTCCGCTATATAGCTGTGCTCTCATCATACAAGTGTATGTGTGGTATATCAGGGTTGTGACTTAACAATATTAACATATTGACAGTCATTTCACATAAGAGTAACAGCATGGTTTGCATGTGATGTGATTCATCAGAGTTCACAAAATCTTCATCTCCAGTCATGGTCAGTCGTTCATGGTCAATCAAAATTATAGTCAACCATTAGATTAGAAAATGCTAATGGACAATTGTTAATCTTACAAATGGTAAACATTAATACAATTTAAAAACTTTTGGTACGTTATAACTGATTTTTTGTGACTACGCTTATATATAGGAAAAAACACAGGAAATTATTTTAGGATTCTATAGAACTCAAAATCGTATACCTACGTCGTGGGTGGAAAAATAATTACCTTCGGGGTGGGACATTCGGGTCTACCTCTACCATTGTGCCGTAGTTAGCCAATTGTTTCACTCTTATAGTAGGATCTAGAGAAGCTAGATCTACAGTGCGTTTTTCACTTGATTGCATTATTACAATTCTTTTGTTTTATCACAAAAACGTAATCTAACAGTTAATGAATTCTTATTATCAATTGTAACTAATGAATCTAGCTAGTTCTGGATTATTAACGGAATCAATTCTTATTAACTAATATTGTATTTGAACCAAAATACCGTAAACAAACAAAATAAACTCAGAACTCCAGTGACTAACAAATTGACAATTTTGACACTGACAATTATTGTGACATTAACAATGTGACAAGTATATCTTTTAAATTTATTTCATACCATCATATGCTAGAGCTATTATGCCAAGAATTAAGTAATTTTATAATCAGTTATTAAATGAGTGATAAACCCAGGTTTTCCAAACCAGTACAGGGGCCCCTGTTACTTTTTTGTTACTATTTTTTGAAATAGTAAATAACATTTTTTTCTTTCGTTACTTTAATTGTTGTATTTTTTGAACAAGATTTAGTCTTAGAATAAAATTAGGGTAAAGTCCAAAGCCTGCCATGCCGGCCAAGTGCTTATTGACTTACCGCCCATGCCTTAGATTTTTTTGTCAATTGGTATTTACATTTCCTGATATGTTTTCGATATCTTTACAACCCAACATTTTTCTTTTACGGCGTATATGGGGGTTGTACGCATGTATTTTTTGTTATTTCAAATTTTCGCGTATATACAGATATGTAGGTGGGTATTTTTGATACTATTCTAAATTTAAATACGCACTGATCATAGTAATATTTATTAAATTATTTATTTTTCATAAACACCTGCAAAATACTACATAGCACATATAACAAAAAGCTAAAAGTGGACACCAAATGCTAGCGGAAATAACTAATAGAGTGAAGTGGCAAATATTTTCATAAAATTTATAAGTCGTTAAACAGAACGGATAAAAAGATGGACACATCCTATATACAAAAAACCAAGGTCTTTTTCGTAACGTGTGAATATACATATCACCACCTGGCTCACTCCCCCATACCTCATTCTCCACAGTTTGTATTATTCGTTTTATGTTGCATTTAGTTTCCTTACAATATCCGCACACTTTGTTTTTTAATGTAACCAAAGGGTATTTTTTACACCTCTGAGGTACAAATTCACACATACAATGCTGCTTTTGATAATTCAAATGTTTTTGAGAATGTTGTGATTTAAGATACCTACATGCAGTAACACTAGATTGTTTACATTTTGGATTTATCGATTTAACGCGAACGGGTAAACCAGTATTATTAGTATATAAATATCTGTATTTGTGACGACAACTCGGCATGCCAGTTTCTGATATTGAATGCAGCAAAGGACAGTGTTTTCCGCATTGTTTTCGAGACCGGATTTTCGCTTTAACGCTTTTAGTGTTGCCGTCATTCGACTTCATCGTATATTCGTATTTGCGTACAGATTTTTTAGTACTTTGATTTGCACTGTCTTTCCGATGTCTGAGATGAGTGGACTTCATCACCCAACCTTTGCTTTTACTGTAATACAAAGTGTATTTCTTTTTATGGTCTGACGTCATAATACGGCACCGACTGCCACATCTTTTCTTTAATAATGTCGGATGTGCCATGGGATATTTTAAACATTTCTTTCTAGTATAAAGAAGCGGTTTAAACAAACCGATTGAAAGGCCAAATGAATTAAATGCCCAATTAATACCTCTAATTAAAATTGACCAAAAATCGCCATTTTCACACGTTTGTACAGAATTATTAACTTTATTGTTGCTCGCTCTGTGCACGTGTATTTTAGTTGAAGATTTCTTTCTACACCTTGAAGTTGAATATGTGTGTCGCGGCCGCAAAGGATATGATAATAGCCAGCAAATACATAGAATCAGGATGCAAGGAGACCAAACCATGATGGCCAATGCGAATATTATATACTTTAATGTTACTGTTGCTAAGGACACCGCTTCATTGTGCAGATTGATTGGATCGAATACTGGTTGGAATTGCTGGCTACAAGTGTGCTTAAATTTGGAATCTTTAACCATTTCATCCTCTTTGAGACACACTTCCTTACACTCTAGATGCTCATTTGTAACCATAGCGTCATCACCTCCACCTCTATATGCATTTGAAAAGCAAGAAGCAGTTGTAGCTACAGCTTTATCATTTTGTCTATAAGTTTGGTTTTGAGTTTTACATTGACAGTTATTAAGCTTTTCTCTTCCCATATTAATTGCTTCTACTTCTGTATCTGTATTATCATAGTTAGGAAAATGGAGGAGTTTGTAATGCCCGTCACCAACATAACTTGGACCGCAGCCCAAATTTGATAAATTACAATTTAATTTTTCTAACGGCACACATTTCGGAATACATTGTTTGCTTTTCATGGGTAAATTACAATCTTTCCGTCGAGGTTGATGACGTTTACAGGATTGATTTATAGCGCCTGAAATGTTATTACAATTACCACTTTGTTTGAAACCATATATTTCATTAATTAAATTGTGATTACTATCCCTTTGCATTTTGATCGACTTGCTTGATTTACAAGTGAATAAAACGTTGATGTTATCATTGTTGTTCACGATATTGCGACCTTTCTTAGATTGTTTATTTTTTTTGGATGCAATTGTTGGTCGAAAGACCTTTGTGATATAGTTACTATAAACAGACAGTGTTTTCTTGATATTTTTCAGGCTTGTTGATTTCCGCCGCCTTTGTTTCGAATTTGAATCTGAAATAAAACTTTCGTGTATACTATAGAATATAGATAAACCATTTACGAATTCGTTCGCAAATTCTGTACTACTGGTTACGTATGTATATCATTTTCTGATGGCATCCTAATCCTGTTTCTAAATTTACATCAGTTATCATAACAATCAGCCCTTTAACCTTTAATTTTTTTGTGTGGCAATTTTTGTTTATCCCCAAATATTATTGTCTTCGGAAAGCCAATTTCTTTACTATTTCCAATATTATTTGTATAATTAAAATTATTTCCACTAACGTTCTTTTGCACGTTTTGTTCAGAACTAACATCAAATTTTAAAATAGGTAACTTATGTAAACTTTGAACACTACGATCCATATTACTCATTTAATTGCGAACTTTCGTTATGTATAAAACCGTCAAATGATCTACAAATTCATTATATTATGACAATATTCCATAAAAAGGTGTCTAATTTAAAAAATACAAGATATTTCTTGCTTGAACAAATAAATCTAGATCTACTGTTCTATATTTCACCAAATTGAATATGATAGGTACATGTCATTGTCAAATGTAGACACAAGTGAACTCTATGGTCTTATTAGTTGCGAGGATAATGGTTCAAAACTTCAAATATTTTCACGGCTTAGTTTATTGTCAACCACTACATTTCATATAAACAAGTCAAAAATCAAATATATGTCCTTATTTTGTCTATAAAAATCAATAATCATAAAATACTTTAATCTCTTAATAATAATGTTTTGGTTTGGTCTTAATAATAATTTTGTTCTCCAGAAACAATAACCAAATGTTGTAACAAGCTATCAAGATCCATGTGTACGTGTTCCGAGCCCCTTTTGTCTTTCTTGCAGTTGACTACTCAATACTGTTACTGTTCAAAAATATAAATGACTTTAGGCATTATTAGGAAAAACTCGCCCGCAATATTTCCACCCCGTCTTGACCATGTGTCGTAATTATTTTTCAACTAAAAAATACTACGCACATTTTATTCAAGCTTTATAAAATCCCTTACGCCAAGGATATAAATTTCTAAATGATCCCAATCAATAAATGTAATAATCATTTAAGAACACAATTAATCAATTACTTCTCGCGTTACGTTTTCGTATTAATTGAACTCGTATCAAAACCCACTTAACTTATATTACTAATAAATATAAAAATATATATATTCGTCATAGTCGATCAGAACATCCGCAAGGTGTCATGACAGATATGAATTTCTACTCATTGCCTGTATATTTTGTAATCACAGTTAAAACCAAACAAATATTACTGATACGCCTGCCACTCGTCCTACTGTGTATCCTTGTATATTATCTTTGTAACGGTTCCAGAATCTTACTTGTTAATTGTACCAGTTACCTACTCCTTAACGACAAAAAAATAACGAAAGTGTGCGCCTAAATTAGAAAAAAATCATTATAAGTGTTTACAATGAGACTGTCCAACGCTTGTTGCGTAACGGTTCTGGAATGTTCGATATGATAACAAATAAGAACGGTAATGTGTTGACACACGTTCATTTGTATTTATTAGCTATCACAGCAGCAGTTACATGTGAGACATATGCATAGTTCCAAACAGAGAAACATTGGCAACCAAAATATAAATCCAGCCAGAAATAAAATAAAACATCCAAAATTTTTCCATAAATTCCGAGTGCTTACATAATGGGGATAATAATTCGGCCATCGATGGTAGATCGACATTTGTGGGGTTCTACGTAAAGACGCTATATAGCAATCCCCTGCTGCTGAATTCCATTTTTTCACCTTATGTGGAACATTTCTTGTGGGGTTATAACAACAGGAGTTATATATATTCGGAAGGTAGCTGGAATTCGGTCTGAATACTTTAGTACATAGTATTGATTTTAATAAGCTATCTTTCGTGCAAAAGCACGGAGATGTTAAAAGTCTCTCACAGAAATAAAAACGATTACCATAGTTGTCAACCTTTAATTTCTTTTTAGATTCCTTAAATGCACCGCTTAGAATTTTAATTTGTTTCTTAGGCTTAGAGGTGCTTATGTTGCATTTCTGGGCTCTCTGTTTTGACTTCATGGCGAGTAACAGTTTCTTGCGCGCTGCGTGCAATTCCGCCATTGCTTCCGACTCCGCTTTCGCTCTGCCATTGGCACGTTTTTTAAATTCGTCAATCTCCTGTTTCAGTTTTATTTCCCTTCGCGACAATTCTTTTTCTCTTAAATTTAGAGCCTTCTCTTTCTTCGCAATTTCATCGAATTCTTTATTTTCATACTCTTTATTTCTGTTTGTCATGAATGTACACCAACGCATTTTGAAACCTTAAAAGGTTACAATTACGGTATTTGAAAGCAACAGCATACTTATATAGGTGTCTAGTGTTGGTAAGTGATTAACAGATTTTTACTTTAATTTTAACATTTTAACTAGTTCATTTTTTCATTTACTGCTACATTATGTTAAAGTTGGTGTCCATTTTATTAGTGCGTTTGAAGTTGACGGTTTGTGTCTTATATTTTTTTATTTTTACATAACTCATTTATACATTGAACAGATAATAAAAAAATCTAAAATTACACACATAATTATCTAAATGTTATTAAGATTACATTTTTAAGATATGAATTTGAAAATAAAGCTATTAAAGTTCTGTAGAATAATAGCATAGCTATCGGCATAATGCTATAAGAGTACAAAATTACACGGGCGCAAGGGGCGGAGTTCAACTCCTGAGAGAGGTCACATAGAGTGAGAAAGCGGCGCATGAATAGATCGTGACAAAACCCAACACGCTAATGCCACAATCAACTAATGTTCTCGATATATAACCGAAATAACAGAAACAGAAATAGTTCAAATATGAATGTCGGACGAGACGTAATATTCACATTGGGAACTAATGTGTTGCGAACACAGTATTCCAAATGTGCAGCGAACAAAAGGCTCTGCAGTTTAAATACCTAGGTCTATGTATGATCTGTTTCAATACTAAAAGTATAAGTGTTATATCCGGCAAAATTCCCAACCATTTCATGACTCAGTCCAAACTAAATAATATGAAAAAAATGAGCGTTCACAAATCGACAATGGTGGTGGATGCCGCATCCAATGCGATTTCGGATGAGCTTCCTGCATCACTGAGGTCAGCGGACTGGCTCCCGCGACGGGTGCGCACACGGGTGCGCTGCGAAGGCGCAAGCCGCAGAGTGCCGCGATCAGCCGCCAGACGCAGACGTTCCATGTTCCTCACATTTTATCTCGTGAAAAACAAAACAAGTGACAAAAGCAAGTGAACATTTAATTAAGTTGCTCTCGACGTGCCTTTCGTCGGATACCGCCCCAACCATCCCAGGTACTTTACTGTATACCACATTACTCACCAGGGAACTGGTTCAAAGGATTCGCATTGCGAAAGTATACTTGTATCTGGACTTACCGGTATGTGAAGAAAATTTAACATAAACATTTAACAAGTCAATCGAATAATATAAAGATCAGGAAAGTACAACAAATTTAATATTAATGTTGTTTGACTACAATTTACTGATCTTATATATAGCGAGGCTATTTTTAATTAATGGTAATGCCGTTTGTTACTGTAACACCAAAGCGATATAACGTATTCGTTTCAGATATAAATAATACATCTAGATAAATATGACAATTATAAGCCAAAGCGCTGTAATTTGTCCTTACTTTGGATTAACTGGAATCCTATTTATTAATGTAACTAAAAATACAACAAAAGATAAAGTAATATACGTAATACAAGTGTTACTAATACAGTGAAAGAAATCATATTAGGAATTGATAAACTTTAAAATTTCTTGTTACTTTAGATTTCTTAATTCATATTTAATGATATGACTAACAAGACGACAACAGTACCTAAATACAATACATCATAAACAACTTGTTCCCAATAATGCCAAAGAAATTGTGCTAGGTGATCATAACGTTTTAAAATGTCCGAGTTATCAGTGAAAAATGTAGTCCACACGGCTAAGTATACATACAAACATTAACATAAACGAGATATAACCAAATTATACAAAACAAAGGTCTTCAGTAATGTACATTACACCAATACAATATAAACAATGTAAGCAATTATTGCTTGAGTCTTGAAACAATCAAAAATACGTATAGAACTGAGTATTACTGCGTTGTTCTGTTAAACAAATTTTTGTGCAGTTATAGCCTAAGAATAACGAAAACCAAGTATGTTTTATTAATACGTATTTGCTCAATAAATTAAGCATAAAACCTTCAATATCTTAAACTGTTTGAAACACAATAGCCATGCCGTTTCGTTTTCAGGGCCCGTGTTGTGAAATGGCGCAGTATCAGTGCTTGTGTTTGATCATCATCGCTGTGTTGGGTAAGATTTTGTCCGTTCTACATATGTACCAATACTTCACTAAAAGTTCTTAATGCGAAACAAAGTAATTATATCATATAACATTCGCGTAATTTTACCAATCTGATACCTATGTGATAAATTGAAAATGTACATAACAAAATAACTATATGCAAAACATTTATTTATCTATGGTATCGATCGATTCTCTTTGCAATTCTATCTTATCTCTACGAAAAACTAGCCTTTTATTGTAGGTACTAACTTACAGCTATAATGACTGCCATAAAAAAATATTTTTTCTCGCTAGCACTATTGTCTTGTTTAAACCTACGACCTTCAGAATTAAATGAATACAAAAACTTGAATCTAACATTCAATATAACTCTTCAGACATATTATATAATCATATTGTCCTATATAATATTCGTCCAAAATAATATCACTCCAGTATTATAATACTTATTACTAATATTTGTATCATAAAAAGGTCAACGTCTTATTTTATCACTTTAATGCCATTAAGTGAAATGTTGACCTTTTATGAAGTTAGTACTTACTAATCAAATGGAACAAAAAACTATAACAATTTCGCTAATTGTACGAAAGAGTGGAACTCTTTCCCGGCGTCTATCTTTCCCGACTCGTACAACCTGAAATTATTCAAGAAAAGAGTGAATAGGTACCTACTTACTAAATACTTAATATAATTTCATATAAAACATAACCATAATAAAATTGGATACACAAAATATTCAAAATAAAATTATGTTCATAATTAAAAAAAAAATCGGTTCGCTCCCGCTATATTGCAATACCCTCACTGGGTTCATACGTGTTCTGTAAAGTATTCCTATTATATACCACTATGATTGCACTAAATGTATTGAGTATTGAGTACTTTCTAGGTGAGCATGCTATATCCCAGGCTGCATCTCGCTTTCCATCAGGTGGAATTCCAGACAAACGCGAGCCTATTTCTTCATTTAAAAAAGTCCGTTGTATCAAAAACATGTTGTTAAATGATAAAATATAAGTAGATAAGAATAATTTAATCACATTACCACTTTAAAAGATAATGCACTCGCTACAAAAATGATTTCACTTTATTGATACATGAAATATCTACAATTTATGGGTAACAATGAAGTGCGGCAGAACAAGATTCATAGATGTGTAAGTAATTATCACGCGGAAAAATGTTTCCATATATGTTTAATGGCTGCACGGTGTTTAGGTTCATATAAGTAAAGTTGTTAAGCCTTGGTGGAGATTGTTTGTACTATAGTTCCGTATTTACAAAAACAATTATATCGGGCGGTACATGGAAACATACTACGCTTATCAGGTATACCTATAAATAAAGAAACATTATAAGGTATACCAACAAGGTTACTAAGCATGAGGTCCTAGGTTCAATCCCCGATTCGAGCAAAGTATTTTTGGATTTTTCTAACTTGAAATTTCTAGTAACAGCACGGAGTCTAGATTTGGGCCTGATGTATCGCAATATACTTACTTTTTATTCTCTGTTATTCCATTCCACTTATTGATTAACTGGTGAATAGTGGGCGTACTACCTACTACACTCTTCTGCCTACCCCTTTGGGGAAATAAGGATGTGATGTTTTAAATCACAGGGTACATACCCTATATTCATATTAAATTACGTCATATCCTGTTAACGTTCTTAATAATTTTCCGTTTCAAAGGCTTCATCGTTATTCATTAGGCGTCGCTGCGTCACAGGTATCACTAATGACAGGTTAATTGCATCTGATACAATAACAGATTCACAGAACGAACGGTATGAATCATAACCATTTAGTCTTTTTGACAAATGCTTAAAGTCTTTAGCGCATACATAATTATATGTGTACATACAACTTACACGAAAATAATAGGTATGACTTTAGTTCCCCGTAACGAGTAACGTAAATGTGTAGCGTACTAGGACATTGAGTAAAATTTACATAATGAGTCACACATAATTCACAGATGTCCATGAATGAATGAGATTTCAATCTTAGTTTTTTAAGTACTTAGCGTGGCCTTTCCATCTCAATGACCGCATCGAGATCAGATGATAAAGGTATCTCGGGTAACCTTATTCTAGATTTTATGTTATACGCTCATGCGGGCACAGACAAGACAAAGCAGACATGCTAAATATTTATCTATAATCTAATTAGTATCTTCCTGTTAATACCTAAGGTACCGCAAATCATTTGCATTTTACACGGCATATAATACATATTTATCATCTGTGCGGTGCAAACTATGCGCGTTTTATTTCGCTACTTTATATATTTTATTAATAGCAATCGATTTTATAAAAAAATGAGGTGACTTTTCAATATAGATCCCTGCATTTTGACCTCTTTTTTATGTTTGCTTTTGTCCTAAGGAAAGTACCGCTTTGTTTCAAATAAGAATTTACATAATATAAAATTTAAGCTTAAACTAAAACTGACATCAGGGAACACCGTTTATAAACCAGAATTACTACAACTACATTTATTTTTTATTGTCTGTGTTTTCTCCAGTAACCGGTTAAAGCCTTGCCACTTTCCATTAAACGTTCACTACGAAATTAATGAATGCGTTACACAATTTTGAAAAGTAGGTTTGTTGTAAATCGGTTATCTAAAAACGATTCACATCATTTACTTACGAAGTTTACCGCTTATACATTAACCATCGGGCGTCGACGTTGGTCCATCGAGAAATCTTGGTCACTTTCAATATCCCTTCTGTATACATATACCTATAGCCTATATCACACCGCTCAACTGGTTTTGAGTTTGAGTTCACTTACTCATTTTGCGTTCGAGTTGGTTTAATGCATAAAGTCCTTACGCATATCGATGGGGTTAAAACTTAGTCAATCCCGCATTATTGATCATATAGCAAATTATTATACAAAAAAAAATACAAATAACTACAATATTTTATACTGTAGTTGATTTTTTCATCGCCGTGATATATTTTCAAGTCTTGAGATAATAACTATTTCTATTAACATTCTAAGGCACGAAATTTACAAAAACGAATGAGCCATTTATTATCTTCTTCCAAAAGATTCCAAGCACTTATCCAATTCTGTAACCGGACGGCAATCATTTTGGTCAATTTGAGATGGTTCCTCCTTACATTGAGCTACTCTCTGCTCTTTATGTGTTGTCGTGGCTGGCAAAAACGTATATATTTAGTGAACACGTCATTCTACCTCGTTAGCTTCTCAACGATTTAGCCGCTATTGAAAATATTTGTTACCCATTCAAATATCTAAAAATACGACGAACTAATTCATAATAATGTACGCGAGATGTGATATAAAGAGCTAAGCCGTTTTCTGTGGATCACGGTCGAGTGAATAGCATCAGGTTTAATGAAAACAAAGCGCACAATCTGCACATTGCATCAGTGCAGCGCGGAAACTGCATTAAGCAGTGTATCGGTTCTTCCGGCAGCTGGGCAGCGCCGTGCGAAAATTGTAGCGCCTTTGCCAGCAAGACACAAAGGCTTTACAACCTAATCTAAGTTAATATATCGCGAAGAAATATTTATTTAGTCATTTTCATTTGAATCAGCAATCTCCTTACAAAGCAGCAAGGTATTAAGATTATTAGTCATGTTTTTTTTATTATGATTTTATTATCTGCCAGGTGCCTTGTGAGGTGTGTGTAGTTTATAGGTGTAAATATTTTATATAATATAATCAATAGTTGGTATAAACGTAAGAGAAACCTAAGTATCTATATTCTGACAAACTGTGAAAAAGATAGATATTATTAATAATTCTCATTGAATTGTTGATACGTAATAGAATATTTTATCCGTATTTTAAATGTGTGTTTTGTGACAGAAAATAATCATAATGCCCGCGGTCACTCGATGGTCGGGACTTTATACAAGAATGTGTTTCTTGCAAAATCGTCCGTGTAAGCGGTTATGTAACTCATTTTTTTATTAACCCGCGATCGCCATGTGACAAATGATAATTTAAACTTAAGAGAAAAAGGTTATTTTTCTATTTTCAACACGACAGTCTAACTAGCCTCAAGTGGCCAGAAGTGGTCATTTCGGCAAAAGAATGTATGGGAAACCATCATGTCATCGCCATGACGATTGTTCCGTAAGGCTCCGTCAACGTTTGTTTGGAGAGCCCAAATTGCATTATCATGTACCTATATATAATTAAAATCGTTGGCGACAACACATGTATGTATACATAATTAATAATTATCTACGAGTGCTTACGAAATACATGTGTACCTTCCATATCGTACAAAGTACTATAATACCGAAGTGATTAATTATTATCATCAACTAAACTATACTGGACATATTGAAAGCTGGCAACATTTAATGCGTATATCTTATCACCGAACACTTTATACGAACATATGCATACGAGCAGTAAGTGCAGTGTGGACAAGATCACGACTTTACATTTATACATAATTAATTCAAACTGTAAAAAGTAAACCCATTACTCCACGAACACTTAATGCGCGTGGAGTTCATTTAGAAATGTTAATGATTTCAGTTAACAGGTCCCAGATACAAGATACGAACATACTGAGAAAAGAAACTCCATGCAACTAACGTTAAAGGTCTTCACAGACGGAGCTATAATAATCATAATATATTAATACAATGTAGCATATTATATTATTATAACGAACTACCACATACGGTATTGCTATGCTATAATATACATATTTGCAGTCACTAAGTATCTGTGCAATATCATTTCTTGCTATACCAAAATATGCCTTGCTATAGCAAGATATATCTTGCTATATATTATAACTATGCTTGCAGCACTTTAGCGTTATTATAGAAATATATTACAATATTTTCTAATATGCCTTGCTAAAATACTCTAGTTACACTGTACTAGCTCCGTCTGTGATGACTTTAAAGCACGATCAACATATGTTACTAACTGAAAGAGGTCTTGACAGGGTAATGGTGGTAGACATTACTGATAAGATAGCAATTTACTTGCGTGTCCAATCAACTCTTAATCGCACCTCAAAGCTACAACTCGGACTCTAGACATAGACACAGGAATTGCTAAACATCAAACCGACTTATAAATAAAAGATTCAATCGATTTGTCTTGCTCAGTTACGTACTTTCACTTTGAATTATGAGGTTACCAGAGTATCACGAAGCGGATGGTTTTACCAGTGATTCATTACGCCACCCAAAGCTTAAAACTACGGGCTGTGTTCAAGTTTAACTGTCAGTTTCAAAATTCGAAAACCGGTTTTCTAGGCACCGTTAAACACATCGCTGAAGCATCGTCTGACCCCCTAAATGAATTGTTGTGTTGACCTCACAACGTAAAAATGTTTACTTTTGTATAAGCTAAATGGTACTCCGCGTTTCTTATTTGTATTTAGTGCACTAGCTAGCTTCTATTCATGAATATTTAAAATAAACAAGCGCGCGCTTAGTAATAACGGTCTTCATAGACGTAGCTATAATATATATCATAGCAAGGCAAGTTACGTAACAATACGATATATTTTCTGCAGTAACGCTCACGCTGCATAAGTAGCTACTATGTATATATTTCGACGTTAGATATGTGAACAAATATAGCAAATCATATCTCGGCAATAAATAGTATGTAAATAGTGACCGCAAAGATTACCACGTGTGGTAGGTTGCTATAATATAAATTATAGCACAATAAAATTACGTCTGTAAAAGCGTCTTCTGTAACGACCTTTACCCGCGATTATATCTGAGGCCAAAATTAATTGTATTCTAAGCGACTTCAAATATTGTTGAACATGCGCAACATTTTTAATTGTGGGAATAATTTAATTGGTCAAAGTTTAATGTATATAAGTATACATTTACCACGCAATAGCTGGTAACAATCGCGATGAACCTTTCGGTTAAGTTGTACATACTGACTAGAAGAAGTTATAAGTATCTACTTCAAATATACCGAGTCGGAGAATAGCCATTTTGGCCGTATGGAAAATAGAATTTTAGCATATATTCTGTTAGCACATTTTAATAGGATATTTTTACATTGCAATAATTGTAGTATGACAGGAGGCTGTCTGAACGCTTGCTATTAAACAATTGAAATGTAAAAATAGACTTTATCGAAATGTGCTTAGGTTCTATTTTAAATAACGACCAACATCGGCTTCGCTGTTCAAACCGGCCTATTTAAAAGGATCTTATAAAAAAATATAGTTATGTAACATTTACATAGAAAATATATTAATTTTCGATACTGCTTCATTTATCATTTCTATACAACATAATAGGCAAAGATTAAGATGTGATTTATTAATGCGTGCGTCATGACTTTTTAATTAACTTTGGGTTTACCATAAGAACATAATCTAAGGAAAATTTATACCCATCTCTGTTATAATAACAACGAAATGAGCAATATTACCACGGTCTTGTTTAAAGTCAATCTTCGAGACTTGAATTCAAAATATTTACTAATAATTGTTTGATTTGCAGGTATCAAGTCCTGTCAAAGTCAGAGCACGACCAGTTCCGAACCTACACTGGTACAAAGTACACTTCCAAGTCTAATAAAAGAAGTAGAAGACAACAGCAGATATAAAACATTGGAAGCCAACGCCACATTACTGAAACTCTTAGTTGACGACAAAGATGGCGTTAGCAGGTAATTAAATTTCAGCAAAACATTTTAGAATTACGTTCAAATTTCCTGGAACACACACATCACACATCACGTCATCAGCCTATCTCAGTCCACTGCTGGACATAGTCCTCCCCCAATGAGCGCCATCGCGCCCTGTTTTGGGTTGTCGCATCCTGGAACACGAGTGATATAAATTTGTTCCCCTTGCATGTTTTCTGTTGACTTAAAAATTTTGTAATCCGATAAGTAACGGGAAAATAAGAAGGCCGCTTTTTGCAACACAATGTCTTAAGTTTCGAAGGGCAACGAGGCGGATAGACTGTCCTATACAAAATCACGCGATATTTTTTATGTATTTCCCTCGCTACAAGGTTTTTTTAAATAATACATCAAATTATAAGTAATTATCACACAATTTCAGATCTGAAGTATTTGACATGCTACATTCTCGTGATGACAATGAAGATCACGTAGATTTGCCAACCTTTCCTGAAGACACGGAAGAAGGCCGTGCTGATGTACTCCTTGCGCCTGACTCACAAGCAGAATTTTTGCAAGGTATCTATGTACATACATCTATGTAACTTTCTCATATATTTCTAAGCGATTCACCATTATAGACACGTTACACTAAATTTATTATATTGTAATTTAAGCAGTGCTTACGACCATTTATATAATATCTAGGTAGAATATTTCTCGGTAATAATGTTAATAACCACAGCGTTATTGATTTCCTTCGGTTAATAATATTGTATTAGTCGTTTTAATGAAATTCTAAAACTGAAGTGTAAAAGTCGGTTCTCAAGTCTACGTTGATATTTCTCGGCTCAAACTAAACCAGTTTTTCCGCTACATGGACAGGTGCACAGACAGAATTGAACCTACGACTAGGCTCCATCCTCAAGTGAGAATTATAATACATTTTTAGTTTACCATGACATCTGTATTATAGAATGTGTTTCCGCAGTAACTCAGTAACTTCTTGCAGTTAACAATTACAAATTATGTTAATTATCACAGGTGTATAAACTATTCCAATATTTTATATTGTCAAGGTATTTTGCAGGTATTGTATGTAGAGATAAATTCAGATTTAAATAATAAAAACTTAATTCAGAAAACATTATTTTGCGTAAAAATGTGTATCAGAATAATAATTACTGTTGTTGTAAGTACATATTATTACGTCCCTAGAAAGGTGTTTACGTTAAGTTGTAACGTTTCCTTAATAAATTTATGTTATATTTTTATATTTTTTATACATATGTCAAGTTGAACTTATTTACAGACGATAGCATTCCAGCTTAGGATCTAGAAATAAAAGACAACACATAAGTTATTCCCTAGACCCGTTTATAGATATTAATATATGTATATATTTATGGAGTGCCCTGATCACTGATCATCAGGAGCCTTTATTTATTCTGTTATAAAATATTATCAACAGCAGGCGCTGCAGTAAGCAAGGACTCGAAAAGGCGTTATGCGAACGCCAGAGGCGAACCCATCGGCGCCGCAGCGGGCATTATGGTCGTAGTCACCTGCACTATCGTCTGTCTCGCTTACACTGCACTCATTGTGTGGAGACGAATATATATGTAAGCATATTCCTTATTCTTGCCCTGCTATTTCTGACACCTGAACATTTGTTTTGCGGTAAAGTCGCAATGGCCATACATTTTTCCTACCATTCATACGATGTTAATTACAATACATGTTCATCACTCTCATTCATGTCATAAAATTATCTTCTTCTATACTTATAATAAATTTGTAGAGAGGTATGTCTGTCTGTATAACCGTTATAGAAACAAAAACTAGGTACTCGACGGATTTTAACGAAACTTGTTACAATTATTTTTCATACTACTGAGCTGGTTATAGTATACTTTTCATCACGCTACGATCAATAGGATTTTCCGGGCAGGACGACGTCTGCCGGGTCC
>DWME01002611.1:0-20338 GCA_018244795.1 Parelbella ahira ahira | reverse complement strand
GCAATATCCGCGCATTCCAGATTTTATCATCCGGGAATGAATAACAGGATCCGTGTTACACGGGCCCGAGTGAAGGTCGTACGCGAGTTATTTATGGTACACAAGGCTAGAACAGTTCCGTGAAAGTTCGTACATAACTTACCGGGGTACGCACCCTGAGAGATGCTTTCAAATGTTTGATCCTTGTTATATATAAATCATGGTATATTTAGCTATTCTTGGAATTCGTATATAAGTATCGCATTGATGTTTACTTAAAATTGTGATTCCTTTTATATCACTCTTCCTTCGGAAGTAATTTCTTTGATTATTATTATTATATTACTATTATTAAAACCTTTTAATGCCTCAAAATGTGTGTTTATAAAGTAAGGTATTATAATTATTATTCCGAGATTTACATTTATTGGATTATGGACAACATTTAGCTGCGTTTGAGTGAAAACTTTTTATGTGTACAATGTAGTTTGTGTAGATAGTTGCAATTATTTTTATACCCCACTGCTTGGGAAGGTTTTTTCCTCAAAATGTGAGTCCAGGAGCAAACGTCATCACCCCGCTTAAGTGCGTAATAGTAAGGAAAACTACGGCGAAATCGAATAATTAATGTCCTGGGGAGTAACTTGCGTACGGGAAAAAGAGGGTTAAAGTTAGCAAAAAAACTATTCTGATTTATTAATTTGATGTAAGTGTAGTGTAGATAGCAGTGTGACATAGGGGATTAGCTTTAATTAATAATAGGTGATTTATTACAGAGTTGTAAGGAAATGTAAATCGTCATTATCATCATCAACCTGTCCTAGTCAATTGCTGGACCGTTCCTTAATGAGAATCATCCCGGCCGGTCTTCAATCTGCTTCATTCAACTTCTGCTTCCATCTTTTCACAGATATCTACTGGAGATTACTTGAAATACTCAATAATTATTTTTATACATATACATACAGTCACTCATAGTCGCGGACATAGGTCGCAAATTACAGAAATAATTAATTCCTCGTAGGGCATCGCGTGCGAACTTCGAAGACGATGAGCGGCGTGAGCAGGTACGTTTGTTATTACGAAATTGATACACAGGCCGACCTAATCCTCGACCTTACATTGGTTGCATGCGAATTATTCATTATGCGAGAGGTCTATGTCCAGCAGTGGACGATAACAGGCTGATCGTGTGTGTGTGTGTGTGTATGTGAATTATTCATTATTAACCTCTTCATACTTCTGGCCGCATATTTTATGCGTATGTTTGCTTTTTTATAGAGTAAAAAGCGTAAAGAAACGTACCTACTCTGTTATCTTTCTATAACAAAATGATCTTTTTCATTATCGATATGCAGTCACGAGGGTCCCTTACAAGGTATGCAATTAAACCTTCATATAGATTTTGTATCTAATAGAATAAGAGTTACTTTATAATCAAATTTTTATAACTAACCATACAAATATAGGGTTGTCATGAAAATAAAAAAATGAACTGTCGAAAACAATACGTCTGATATCGCGTGCGAACTCTACGTAATAGAGTCGATGAGTTGGCATTATCACGTGATCAAATGTAGTATTATGAGTCCATGCAATGGCATTACGTCTTATAGACGATTTGCTTTGTGGGTCAGTTGTTATAAGTTGAAATAATAATATAATAGGCTGCGGACGTGCTGGTCTCAATATTTACATACTCACATGTTTAACGCCTATTAGATTCCAACGGCTTGTAACAATAACGGAGCCAACGGAGGTGTATTACAAGGAGTATGCATACTCTAGGTCTTTGTTCTGGAAACTTCGGACTGAACTTGCGCTGTTGCCTAGTAAATAATATATTTCATAAAATATGTTAACAGTATACCGCTATCTTTTTTGTTGAATAAAAATACCGATAATATTAAGTTTCGTAGTTTACAACGATTCGGACACCGTAAGTTTTATCCCGCGAAGGGATAGAAATAGTCTTCCTATCAAAATTTTATTAAAGTTATTAGATACCAATTTACTGGTTTCATTTCGATTAATTTATTTTTCTTTACAGAAACTTGCGAGGAGGTCTCCTCATACAGTACACACACAATAGTATGTGACGTTAGTTCTGTTTGCGTTTCGTGCAACGAATACATTAGACCTACAATTTCCTAGGAATTATGAGCTAATTCATTGCACTCATATACGTACAACTGTCAACAGGCAACAGAATAACTGTTCATGAAATTTATTTCATAGAAATTATTACCCTTAGGTTGGTACGAGTTAGTGACTAAGCAGTCAGTGTGCAGATATAAAACTGCCTTAAAGGCATCGGATAAGTCGTGATAGAATCAGATCGCGGCTTATTTCTAAGATTCAAGTACTACTACTACCCAGCTATTCAGGTCAGTTATAATGGTTTTTACTGCAGAGATGCAGTCACTGCGTTTTTACATAAAAACCGGAATATGTCCACAATATTACATACCTACGTACAAGGAAAGTAAAAATTAATATAAGAATAGAATTACAAAAAATACATTGTTTACTTCTCTCATGAAAACATCGCTACACGAAATAAAGGCCATGGAAACGGCTTGTTCATAGTTACTGGAAACGGGTTTTACTATAAACCCTTAGTGAGACAGCTCCGGACGTTTCGAAAGATAAGGCAATTAAATTACGCCCCCGGGAACAAGTCCAAATTAAGACAATTCACAGTACATTTGCATGATAAACCAATCTTATCTACTATCCCTCCAGGAACCACAAGATAGAAATGAAAATTACGATATTGGATTCGCTATGTACGGTTTTCGTATTATAACAAAAGGCTTTTGTGGAGACACTTTAATATATCAAATTTAGGTATGTCTAATATAAGGCTATATAACAGCAGTCGAATATTACTTCCCATTGGTCTGTTTCTCTGTTAAGAATAAAGTTAAAGTGCATTGTAGGCCAGCAATAGTAGCGCAGTATGTACTTTTCCTATCGTACTACTAAAGACAAGAAGAAGAATTAGAAGTCTCCGAAACCGGCGTGTTTCTATGAAGAGATTGATGAATGTGAAAGAAGCACGGGAGGTATGTAAGGATAGGGATATTTGGCACTCCCTGCTCTCTGCCTACCCCGTAAGGGACCTGGCGTGAAGATATGTGTGTATGTATGTATTACTAAAGATAAATAATCTGGCCCAAGAGTGGGAGAATGATTGCACCAACATAAAATGTTTTGATAACATTAATTAGTGTGACTTATGGACATGAAAGAAAATAGTCTTTTTTTCCTAATTTATTTCGGTGTCCAATTTTAATTAAAGTCGTGCTGATAACGTACCAACGGGGTCGAGGTAAGGGGTACTTTTCAGGATTAGCATATACTTTTACAATGGATAAAGTTTTTTTTTAATAAAAATGTACTAGCCCATAAAAATAATTTACTATAATAAGTAAAGGTCATATATTTACAAAATCTGTAGTAGAATTCTAATAATGACGATGACGCTGTTATAGACAAAATAATAACTTCATACACCGTAGTGTTTGCAGAAGGGTGCATTATAAATGGTCATTGGCCATTACGTAATTGAGTAGCAGGCAAGGGGTAGCACGTGACCACACTTACTTTAGAGCGCGACTGTACACGTAACACTAGTTGTTGATATCGTGCAGAACATCTTAAACACGTGCACCAAGTACAGGCGAATACTAAAGTGACTTCATTCATCGTGAATTTTATTTTTAAGCTTTTCTACTTTTCAGTCTTGTGTAACTCCACAATATTAAATATTGACCATACATTTTATGGTCGAAGCATTAATTGAGTTTGCAATCGACAAAAGCATATTTAAGAGAATACATTTTTTTTATATTTATACATTTTGACGCTGTCCGATTTGGTACGTAGACGTCATATTAATAATACTATTAGAAATAAAAAAATTACAAAATCTTACCTCAAATAGAAGTCTATTTCGTAATTATAAATGGTTAAACCAGTATATACTGTACCAGACAGAACTTCCATCATCATTAAGGAGCGTGGAACTAAATACGTCTAATTTCACACAAGGCAGTAGTTGCGCGTATGAAATTGAATTACCCACTACTGTGCAGTCATTGACTCTACTGTGATAGAGCGGAATATTACAATGAACGAACGCTACATCATAATGTTTAGATGTGGTAAATCTATGTAGCAATTGTGATTTGAGACGTTGTCATATAAAATCACCTAACAACATTGGTATAAAGTAACGATCGATCTGAGCACTTATTTCGTTCATCAAATATTCTTTACAATATATAAACATTTCCATACAATTTAAAAACGAGAATCTAAATACCAACTATTGGAATGATATGTATAAATACGATTCTAAACACATATGTTCTCTGACGACATATTGTTAATATATATAGATATACTTATAGATGGTCATACCTTGGAATATGGCAACGCAAATGTCCAACAACTGTAACTATACACGGACTAACTATTCTTGATACTTGCTTGTAAAATGACCATCGCCACCTACCGCCTGCGCGTAGCAAGTTGACAGGGCGATCGCCCATACCACACCGCGTATGTCTGACCATACCAAGTTAACTCACATGACACGTGCTGATTTGTAATCGCTTACTGAACTTGTTCAGTCAGCTTCAGTATAATTCAAGGAGGTAGTTGTTATTGGATCTTATTATTATTTGATTTTATTTACTTAAAATTTATATTTGTAGGAGAAGTAATTGAAGTCTTATTAAACTCATAAACATATAATCATCAGCTTTATCTTCATCATTTATTTATACCTATACTATGTTTTCTGTACCATATTTGTGAATCTATATATACTCCTATTGCCGACAGTTTATGATGCGGTAAATCCCCTTTAGTCTTATCAAATTTACAAATTATTATATTTTTTTATAATTCATAATTTATGTAACAATAATTTGTTATATATCATTATTCATATAATATAATTCCTGTAGCCCTACCCCGTAAGGGAGATGGCGTGAACATATGTATGTATGTATAATTCCTGTAGCCTACTTATGGGTATACGTACATACTATGTACATATATTGCCGAGAGGTCGTGTTGCGGCAAACGCTTTATGTGTATTCAATTTATGAATACAGGAACCGCATAATAAATTGTCAAGCAAACAATAAGTGAATAAATACTGGGAACTCATAACGCATCCAGCGTGCGCAGTCGTAACCGTAAACACTCACATCTCGGGCCGCGACGCTCACCCCGGAAGCGGCTACCTGTAACAATATTGCATGAATTAAACCCGTCTGTCCGTTGCAGTCAGATAATACTCCTTGTAAATTAATAACGCTGGCCGCTACACGAGAACATGAGCTACCATAGACAGCATGTTGTGTAGCGGCTGATTTATTTGAATTTGGAATCTTGTTTCTGTCACGTTTTCAGTTTCGTAATTGATTTGTTTCTTAGTTAGTTGTAAGGATAATGTTAGGTCATGTTACCATAGAAGAGTGGGCGGATGGAGAGACGGGAGAAGTAAATTATTTAATATTTATTATTATATCTTATCATTTATTATATTATTTTACCTTATCGTTTTGGGTGTTTTGTTTAGAGTTAATTTAAGTGTGCAAATAATAGAATATACATATGTTATTTGCACTTTACATAATGCTCGATATATAACAACATTTATTAAGATATGAAGCTAGGATGCCACTGTTGGACATATATTGCCGCACGAGTTCAAGAGACGCGAGACCATTGCTCTACTTTGACGCTAATTGAATTTTTTGAATCATATGTAAGTTCTGTTGCATCTGGACTCAATATTGATTGTGACGAAATACCGAATGAATGAACCATTATTATATGACGTGAATAATCGCTACTAAACTATGTGTTAAAAGCGGGTGCTGTCTTCGTAGCAGGATGACAACAATTCAAAGAGATTGTAAAAAAGGATATTTGGGACTGAATAAAAACGTTAATGAAAACGAATGAACTAATGAAAAAATTACACGTCCGTTGCGTAAGCTGTCCAATACTAAAGATCTAGTTCTAGAAGTAGACATACTAAACATATCAAGATTTTACAATAGTACGACGCGAAGCTAATCTTAATTCTCTCTTAGGTTCTCCTTAACGCGTTAATCGCGTTTTATTAAGACGACGCTTCAGCAATATCTACTATTAAATCAAATATGATTCAAGAAGATGAATAACAATTATCTTACAAGTATATGATAGTGTACTTCTTCTTCTTAGCGTGTCGATGACAAACACATTTTAAGTCCCTAAATGATTTTTTTAGTGTACTCGTGTACTGGTACTCTTAAGTGTACTCGTAGAGAGATGAAAGTCAACGAAGCATATCAGGTCTCTATTTAAGTATAAAGATATTTGCACTCGCTGCCTACTTCGTGAGCGAGACGATATAATAAACATATAAGAACCGAGAAGTATCTATAAGTCCCAGTTCTATATCGGTAGGTGTTTTAACAGCCCATTGCTAGTGCGTGAATTGTTCTATGGAATGTATAAGCAGTGATGTGTGCCTGCGGGCGGGTTTACACGGCCCGAGCGTGACGTCCGGGCCGCTGATAGTTGCAGCGATTTACGGGGAACATGTTGCGGGAAGACATTTCGAGTTATGAAGGTGGGTTAGAAAAAAATGTCACTTATACGTTTAATATACCTAGTGAATGTTTCTGGAGAAGTGATATTTGGCATTCGGTGCCCTGTGAATACCTCGTGAAGGATGTGGCGTGATCATTTAATAATACTAATCATAACGATATAGTAGCACTTTGTGAGGGCGGCCTTGAATTGAAGCTAAAACAAAAATGTGCGCATGTTTAAAGTACATTAGTTATATTTAGTTTATTTTGTACATGCGTGAATGCAGGCGTGACTGTGCGCATGCGCGTGCTTATTATTATCAAAGGTGGAACCTGGAACGAGCCCAACAAATATTCGCATTGCGCGGGCAGCCCGTGCTGCTTAAGAACGGTTTAACTCATTCCAAGCTTGTCCACTAAATCATACACTCGCTCCTCCATTACTGTACACTCGGCCACATTAGCCGAACCGCGTAACTGCTCACTTAGCGGCCTGCACAAATTGCCTTTGCAGGAAACAAAGGATTGAGATAGTAACCGGCCTCAGTAAGAGCTTCACATCTACCCTCTGCTTTGTCTAAATTTCAATGTTGCAATAACTATTTCTGATCTTTGGAATTTACTTCTATATTATATTGTTATATCTATTTGAGGTTGGGTGCTGGTGAAAACCAGTTCATCAAGTAGTTGTTATTCGAGTTGTATGGTCCTGGATTCGAAACCTTGAGGAGTATGTACGACCTAAAAAAAATATTTATGGTTAAGATTAAATATCATCGAAACTTAAATAATAATCAGATGTTATGCGAATGTTACATAAATTTTGGTAGTGTCAGACTAAACGGATGCAGTTTGGTTCAATATAGGTCAGTTACTTAATTATTCTTTAAATTAATCATTAAAGTAATTTGGTATACGATATTATATTATTAAACGGAAGAAAATTACTCACGGCTCATTAAACGCTTTCTTACCAGCGTTCATTTGCACAATGAAATCAGATTTAATTAAACGCAAAGAGCAGATCTGGGTTAACTAAGTCATTTTCTCCTCGAACGGCAACAGGCGCAAAAAGTCAACAGCATGTTGTGACCTCTTTGAACACACCGAGAATGGTGACCGTCCGCGCTTATTGCTGCCACATCCGACTGTCATAGTTGAACTGCTTCTAATAGTTTACATTTTCAAATGCAAATTCTTTATTTCTTACAAAGTTTTTTTTTAACTTTATACAATTGTTTTAACCCAAATTTTCTAGTAGAGAATTCTTGTAGTGGCTCGGAATCGCGATTTGTGCCCGCTGTATGGCAATAGGCTCACCGCTTATTACATTATGGGACTTAAACGTAACTAGTGAAAGGGGGCGTATACCATACGGTACGGTACGGCAGAGGCTACCCTCTGCTTAGCCGTTCAGGGATTACAGGCGCGAAGTTACGTTGTACAATTGTTAAAGTTGTCTAAATGAGCTCACCTTTATGACAGATGAATTCACTATACCATAACATATTTCACATTTAACATTCATTTAATTTAACCTACCACATTTCATTAATATGTCCGATTATTTGTATTACTTTATAGTAGGTGTTATATAACCTCATTTGGCTCTTGTAGAAAAAAACAGATCAATTGATACAATATTCAAAAATTACTTTATATTACGCAAAATATTATATGACAGTTACACGACTTAACAAAGTTCAATAAAATTGTCGAGTGTTGTTACTGTTAAAAAAATTATGAAAGTATATATAACTTTGAAAATATAAGAACATACTGTACCTATAAAGACACAGTCAAACTTAGAAGTGGAATTAACCTTGTTATAAACCTTATGTGAACCTGGCCTGAAACTTTCCGGTTCATTAAGCCACACGCCATGTAAACCTCTTGTAAGGTTTCATTCTCTACTTACGACTAACACCTACTCGTACTTCTAAATGTATCCGAAGCCCAAAAAAGATAGTCCTTTAAAAAAGATTACTATTGTTAAGGGAACGAAATCTTGCCTTATTTCGACTGACTTCCTGTTACAGCTGACTTTTTTGTAATAGTAATATTAGTGTATGATTTCAATATATGTATTATCAACTCGAAAACAATTTAAGCAATCCAATGCACGCATTTCATGTTATTGTAGCTCGAACTTGACTCACAAAAGTGTAGGTCCAAACTAATATCTAACAGTCATGATGTTCATATCATATGATCCAAGAGGATATAAGAAAACTCCATAGTTGGGAACGTTGTTTATTGAAAGTTGTATGGGCGATCACTGTAAAATCCTATATATTTTCAAATACCTGTACAAAAACCCGTAGCGGTAGAAGTGGAAATTTTAACTGCTAGACTCTCTTCATATAGAGGCTTTGAAAACGTTGAGGAAGACAGAGTGTTCCATCCGAAACATTTATGTAATTTTATTTGTGTTAATGTTAAGCTGTTGTGGACTGAATCACATAACTTCTTAGGAAAGTAACAGCGTATGTACTGGAAGGTCTAACTGTCCCCTGGCCCCTTGACCGACTACGTACACGACCGGTACAAGTTATAAGATGCAATAGGGTTATGTTGAATGTATACATGTTTGTACTATGACCCTAACTCCTTATTCTGAAAAAAGACTCATGTCCAACAGTGAAACAATAATATCTGTTGATTATTATATTAGTAATGTTCATTGCTGACAATGTATACAAAATACAATCCACAAGTTTCTCAGTCAATACTGTCACAGCGATGGAATATATACAATACTTATTACACTATCGCTTTGCTCTTACAATTTAATCTCATGTTAGTACACTGCAGGTTTTATAGGCGTTCGTTCTTTCGATTCAGTTAGCTTACTGATTGATGTGGAAAACTAGCGGGCAATTGTACACGGTACGAACCGTTTCAATGGGTTTCGGGTACACTCATTTATACTGCGAACGGCAGCTTATGCAGCCTCAGCTTAGAGTGCTGTAGCACGTGGGAATAGAGTTTTTGTTTATGTAAAAAATGTGACACGAGCATCGAGCCAATACGTTATACGCACTTTCCAAGCATTTCTTCGAACGCAATCTTCGAATTCTAGTACCAAATCTTAAATACAACAAATTCTTTGTTCAGTAATGTATACTTACATCAAGTTAGTACGATCGAATCATGTCTTAATATATGTATACTTTACCCTTCATATCAAAACATCGATACAAACACTGTTGATTAAAGAGAGAGCTACGAATAGGTGGGTCGGAAATAATACTGTTGTCCATGAATACTATAAAAATATTGTACGTTTGTCAAATTATATTTATAATCGATTTTATAGTGTTCGTTACATCAGTCCACAAACTCTGAGTGGAATATGCGAGTGCTTGTAGTCCGCTAAGGTTAATGCTATCTGCCATCGGAGCTCGCATTGCGACGTCATCAGGCGCACGATTCGGCCCGAGATATCTCTCGTGGCTATTCTAAATATTTCAAGTCCTGTTAGTTCCTCAACTATGTACCATGCTTGCTTAAATTGCTCAAATAATATTATAACTTTTCTTTGAATATCTTAAATTCATACTTGAAATAACTAGCATTTGTCTAGTAAATATTTCATCAAGGCATCTTATCATCATTAAAGTCGTTTGTGTCCAGCAGTAGAACAGTAAAAGAATTATTGATCGATTGTACATACACAAATGTTAAGTCTAATTCTCATAGACATAGACATAGTCTAAAGATTTCCTCCAGCTACGGTCCCGACATTCTTCTATTGCCGTTTCTACAAACACCTAAATTGAATATATGTTAATAAATTTTCATAACAAAAAATCTGTACAGATGTATCTATCTTTAATGCGACCCTAACTTTGACACTATAAATAAGAGAAAGATAAAACAAACCCATGTAATAGTATAAACATAGAACGTTTCCAAAACACACAAGCAATTTCTATCAGCAGCCGCGATATCGCTGAAAGCCATAAACAAACGCTCGTTTAATCTTTAAAGGAAATATTGGCGTGCCGAAATCCGTCCCTCTGAACACTCAAGGTGCGTATCTATGAGGATATAAGCCCTCGTGCCATATACGTACATACGTACGTTACTTAGTGTCGCGCGTTGCGAAGGACCTTTGACAAAGTAATGACGCCGCGCAGACAAAGCTACCTCTGCCCCAACCTCCCTCGTACTTGTCTCCGCGAGGGTGTCTCCCTTGGCGAACAAGGTATTGTTTTGTTAGAGCACAACTCAGAAATATTCGCTTTTTGTACACACACACATGGATGTTTGTTAGCGCGTCATTATTACCCAAATTAGGATGCTGCTGTTTTTTTATTGTTTACGAATTTGAATGGGATGTGTGTAATGTTAGATGTCTTAATAGTTCTGTTTGAACAAGGATTGAAAAATAAGCTCCCATTTTTTTAATAGCATATTATTTTAATTTTTTTTTCTGTAACATTTTAGTATTTGCGTTTTGGTAGCGTGCAGCGTCGTATTGAAAGGTAAATATAAATTAAAATTAAAACAAGAAAGAATTTCATCCTGATTTAATTTACATTCAGATTTAAGAATACTTACAACCGTAAAATATTTAAAAATGTGTACAAGAATTTAAAATTATGGCCGCGCATTTAATTACTATAATGGTTAGAATTTAAACATCTACTTAAAATGTCAATATGTTTTTGTAAGTAAATAGAGAAAGTTCAGTGTACTTGGTCACCCTATTGTAGCCAATGAGAGCGCTACACAGAAGCCATGTTTTGATCTATCCCTCAGGAGCAGCGCGCGACTCCTGGTGACGCGTGTATACCTACAGGCAATCAGCGTTATGGAGATGAAAGTACAAAACATCATTTTCTTGTGGGTAACCGTTGTAGGTTCTTGTTTAAAAGTTATTTTTTTGATAAAAATATCGTATCCAGGACAAAAATTGCTGGCATATTTTCTTTTATTAATAGGTATAAGTTTATTCTTAGATAAAAGTATTTTGTCAGTGTCATAATTATTGACTTTTTTTTACATGTTCAGTTCATTGAATTACATTGTATTTCTGCGTGATTAGTAACAGCACAGTGGTTAAGATTTCAGACAGCATGTTCGAAAGTTTGGAGTTGCAACGTTAAAAAATAGTTAAAATATTTGTCTTTTTAATATTATTCTTAAAAAATGCATTTCACGTTAATTAAAAGTTTTTTAACAATATATGAAAGGCATTTAATAATAATAAAAAAACCATTTATGGATGATTATAAAAAACCTGAATTACAGAAACTGATATATTCCTACGTGAATATAATACTCGCATACAATATTATATAAATCATAATGAACAGTAAACAAAACATTATTCACTGCGCATTGCGAATTTTTAGTACAAATAACATTTCTAATTTTATTTATAAACTAGAATAATATTTAACTGTTCAGAAATCCTTTTAAATCATTTTAAAACATGGTCTCAAATTATTTTTGATACCGTGTTTTAAAACGAAATTTAAAATTCGCGAAATCGCCACCCCTATCGGAATTCGCTACGGATGACGAAACGCTTATCTCCCTCGACGCTTGAGTAAACTATTTTTAGAGGGTTGCTGAGTGCCATCGCCACGAGGGTACGTGACAGGACGTCTTTCAGCGATAATAATTACATCCCTCCTGTATGTATGTCGTTTTTTGGCTCTAAATATGTCAGCGTCTGAATCACGCACCAGATTAAGGTAAGTCGAGTGTCAAGAATACTCTTGGCATTGCGTATTGTGTCTGAGAGCGTACTTCAAACGCATCTAATGTACGAAATACGAGTTGAGGGGCGAATAGAAATTGTGGCTTGAAATAAAATATAGGCAAAAACAAGGGAAAATTACAAACAACATTTTACAAATGTTACGTGAACATCTCGTGTTGGCCATCGTATTGTAACGTAACAGTGTGCTAAGGTTTGTTTTATTTTAATTATTTCTTTATTTTTATGTTAACAGCACTAACAGGTTAAACTACATACCAATATCTAACCTTATCCGGGTCGGGGAGGAGAAAGAATATAGGTATACTCCATCTTATACCGAAATACCAGGGAATCGTAAGAGACGACTAAACCCAACGTTGGCAGATCGCAGGATGCCGCGTCCTGTACATTTCGATATCACTATAAAATATGCGCCTAGCAGTTGTTCTCTCTATCACTCCGAACTGATAGGTAGAAAAGGCCATTAGGTATTAAGTCTATTCCTCATAACCTGACTAGATTAACACCGTCGACACGAGTCTCCTCGCAGAATGACAAGTATGTTTAAAATTATATTTTGCGATACTGTTTAGGATCCGGTTAGGTTAATAATGAAGAATAAACAAATAGCAAAACATAATTCAACTCGATCATAGCCGGAGGAAACATAAAAAATGCATATTAGTCCTTAGTGATAGATAGTTATGACATTACTATACTATGACACAAATGTCACTGTCAACTGAAACAATTTTAACGAGCCCTTTCTCGTGACGTAGGTCATAAGAAGCGGTCTCCCATCGTTGACACTTGTCTTACTTTTTCTATTAACGGCGATCGGGCCTCGTCATGTCGCGTCACGTCGTCATGTCACGTCACGTCGTCATATCACCATGATAGGCCAGTTATGTTACCGATGTGTTCTTTGTATGGGGTCAATTCACATCACCGTTTAATCTAGATACCGTCATATTTCAATTTAAGAGAATTTAGTCAGGATGTCCCTTCTAGCGGGAGACTGAAAAACTGGTTGTCTTCATTTACAAAATCAACAATTGCTCGTAGCATTGATGGACTTATGAAATATAGGTCCTGGGCCCACTTACCGGGGAAGATGCTTTTACTTTTATTGCGGGGCTAGTTCTGTTGAAATCCCCAAAGACGAAGCATCTTCCAAGACACAGACATTGCAGATCGCGTAGCGCAGTCATACGAACGCGTCAATGTCACATATTATGGTAAATCAGTATTACAGTTATATTTTAAAGACCAATAGCTATACAATTCAAATAGGGACGAGTGATTGGTACAATTGCAAGTAATCCGAATTTTGATATAATGCAAACTGGTAGGGATATATATGTACATATGTATTTAGTAAAGTCAACTGTCGCATATAATCGAACAATTATAATAAAATAAAATTGTTATAATAATTATTAAATAAAATTTATAATTAATCAATTATTAGGTTCTTAAAACAATTTATAACATGGTTTATAACATTACATAACAGGACATCTGCCAACCCGCACTTGGCCAGCGTGGCAGACTATGGCCTTAAACCTCTGAATATGAGAGGAGACCCATATTCCAACAATCGAATGATAAAGGGGTCGATTATTATTATCTACTTTTTATTTATAACATGATTCCTTTAATTTCCCTACCTATTAATTATAAAGTCATTGAAAAACAATTCAACATTTACTATGGGGACCCTGACTGTCACACATCTATACACGATAAAATAATAAATGTATTGCCTCAGAAACTACAGAACCATTTGAGTGATGCTAGGGTCTAGTGTGCGTTGACCCTTATTTGTCGAACTGCTGGTTGCATTGGCGAGCTGCGTTTTTGCCGCGCACGACAAAAACCTGCGCTAATTAAGCCCCGTTACTCGGCTGTCCGAAAAGGACAGATGATTAATTATCGGTAATTCGTAACGATATCTGAGAACTATGTAATTAACAACTGCAGTTAGTTACGTTAAGAATTATGAGCAAAAACTCATCGGTTTATTCAATCTGGACTAATTAGTCACCGAGGTAAGACCGCTGCTTGATCAGGGAGGCTGGAGCTACATATTAATATAGCAACGGCGAGCGTTTTAGGTTCGATTCCAGCACGTTGTCAGTTATTCCTTCAAGCCTTCGAAATTTTCAAATCTGTTTGTATAATATTTTATTAATGTTATTATGGAAATTTGATTCAAAAATAAACTCTAGATGTTTCCAGCAAAATTACAAAATTAATTGCAACACATAAATATAGTCTAAAGTAATGAGACAATCTACTTTTAAAGAATAAAACCAAGAGTATTAAGAAAGTCGTACCCCATCTTGAATAAAACATGTAACATCTGTTTTATAAGTACCATCACGCCTGTAATTCTTGAAGTGATAGGCAGTGGGAGTGTAAAACACTCCCACTCGAATAAGTCAACAATCCTTTTCGATATTTTGTGATGAAAAGGTAATAAGATAAGGTTTGTCACTTACAAATAATTTCATTATTAACTTTAACAGCGATGTTATGTTTTCGGATTCGCAACCTCGATTGGCTCATAAAAAGAAATATAGACCGTGTTCATTACACAACTGTTATTGAGTATAAATACATTTTTAATTACAATGTTCATTTTTATTCCGAGCTGGACAGATTCCGAACCGGTTTGCACGTTACAGTGACATACACGTATTTTTAATTTGTATTTCGTCCGTGGAATTGAAGCCAATAACAGTAATTTTGACAGTAACTGTTTTTTTCTTAATAACTGTTGCTCTTGACAGCGACTGTTTCTTATTGTAACTTATAACATTAACATTTTCCTCTAATGACACTACTTTTTTCGCAATAACTGTTAATTTTGTTGTAACAGATTGTTATTGAAAACTATAGCTTTCATTAATAAATACGTAACATCACGTCTGTAAACCCCGATGGGGTTGGCAGAGGGGTGTACCTACTACATCCCCACGTTTCACCAATTACGTTTAAGTCCCATGAAATAGATGGTGAGCCTATTGCCATACACCGGTCACAATTCCACGCGCCGAGTCACTACTAGAAATTCTAAATTAGAAAAATTTAATAGAACATCAGCACGATGGCCTTATCAGACTATGGCCTTACCCCTCTCAGCACGATGGCCTTATCACACTATGGCCTTACCCCTCTCAGTATGAGAGGAGACCCATATTCCAACAGTGGAATGACAAATGGGTCGATTATTATTATTTTTAATAGAACATGACCCGGGATTTGAATCCGGTTCCTCTCAATTGGCACTCGCGCTTGCAACCATTCAACCAACGAGGCAGTCAATAACAAATAGCTAATAATATTCTCCACGTAATAAAAATTATATTGTTTTCAATAGACATACATCCAATCAGTGTGTAGTCACTTTAATATGAGCGTTCCGACGTAGTCGAACGTAATTTTTTTTATTTTTTATGTATTAACAAATAGACTTTTTTGGAAGAGATTACGAGTATCATCAACGCAAAGGTTGTAGGGTTTAAAAAAATAATTTGTAATAAATAGGTAGGTATTAATTTCAAAATGGATTCATGAAATTTTGTCTCAAATCTTACTTATATAATAATTACATACGTAAAACTACATTTTCTTTGAACATAACCCGCATATAAGAGGTTTTCATCAGAGCTGTTTGATTTAGATGTTATCTGAGCAGATAAACGTCTTGTAGGCTTTCCAATTATCCCGTTGTTTATCAGCCCTTTGTATTGTAGTGAAAGGCTTACAGAGTGCAAGATAACAAAGGCTAATATATACATATGAGTAGAAATATAAAACAAATTAAAATCAATCTAAATTTTTGTAAATCATGATTGCATTTTACTAGGGCTTTTGAAAACGGACAACAATGCAAATGGTGACGACAAATCGAATTAAATAAATGTCGCCTTTCAATCGTCACGTATGACTATGAACCAATGGGAAAATGACTAAATTATTTAAATTAAACGTAGACTTAATCAAGCTGTTCTTCGGTTTTAATAAATGGATGTTTGCTTGTAACTGAGAAGACCATTTGTCATTTCATTTCTTAACGTTAAAAAAGTGTGACAGCACAATGTACATAGCGTAACACGAGTAAATATGTAGTACAATAGCTATGTAAAGACATATATTATAATACCAAATTTTAAAGCCGTTTAAATTAGGAATTACTTCAAATCAAAACGTGTATTTTACTACAGATACGAGCTAGGTACAATAGTTACTAACTTGTTACATGAATCTTTTACATTGTCCTAGAACTTTTGTTGGCCGTCTGTCCTTTGAATAGGAAGCGAAGTGGATTATCGGATAGTAAGGGGAAACAATGGGTTACGCAACCTCGCAACAAACCAGTAGAAAGTGAGGAAACCGCAATAATATTTATTTTGTACGCCAACGAATCAGCTTAGACACGAGCTATCAAAGGAAATTACATGGTATTGTTGTGCCGATGTCATTTTCATAGATTATTCATTATGGTTAATGTTGACTTACAGTTGTCTGTTAATGTTCAGGAAATATACAGTGACAGTGTTTTGGTTTAGATGAACTCTCTAGGTCTCGTTTTTGAATTCCGGCACGCTTCTGACTTTCAAATTTACACACGTCTTTAAGATTAAATGTAACCTTCTGTAACAGTGAAGGAAAACATCGTGAGGATTATTAATATCATATATTTCAAATAATTCTGGCGACGCTGCTGGCGACATCGCCAAAGCATCCTAATGGCGTATTACTGTAAAAATCGATCGTTTATCCTTTGCTCGTGAACAGCTATCGTTGGTATCTCACATAAATTAACGCCGAAGGTAATTTATGACTTGTCTGTCCGTACGTTTGAATGCATTTATCATAGCTAGCGGTTGCGAATAGATTATAATTATTATCATACAATGCAGTTGGTCAATCTGGCGTGAATATATGTATGCACTTTCACGATTACATCACGTCTAGCCGTCGTTATAATGAATAATTGCAGTAGGATGGTAAATGTTCCATACTAGTTTGACAGAAAAAAATATTTTTTTGTCAGTCTCTGCCATGACCTCGCTGCAATCGGTGGGAGCTCATGAAAAAGGACCTCGGATCCGAAACTAGTCAAGCTATCCCACAAATATTATATATATGTATGTACATGAGTTAATGCAGTAATGCTAAAGTAAGATAAAAAAAAATATCCTCAGCGATTAAAACATATTAAATTGTAAGGTGTTTTATGTTTAATTATTATTGATAGTAAGAATGGATAATGAAAGTAGCACTTTAATGATTAATTAATTTTCTGTCCACCGCAGTTACTAGTTTACGCCAGTTACTGGTCTGCTGAAGTGGCCATATTTTACTCGTAATTGTCCAAAGATATTATTACTATTATTAATTTATATTAGGGTGTTCAATTTTGTTTTATTTATATTGCTTCCAATGTGCTTTTTAATTTGGAGGTACGAGTAATTCATTGCAAGCAGTGAGAGTCAAGTGGATTTTGTAGCTTAGCTTCTCTCTCAGGGGTGCTGGATTCAAATTCATGGCGGTCACCTCTTTAAAAAAATGTGTCTTAATATGAAATATCACTTGCTATAAAGATGAACGAAAACATCGTTAGGAACCTCCAGGGCGTATGAAGTCTGCCAAATTGCGATGGGCCAGCGTGGCCGACTATAGACTTGACCTCTAAGTCTGAGAGGAGATCCATGTGACAGTGAAACTGTAAAAAGTTCGCAATGTATATAGAATATTCATTAAATTTATAATGAATTCATTAAATCAATAAGAAAAATGGTGACTACAAATTTCCATAGATTCATGTTCTTTTTTCAGTAGGGTTAATAATATAATAACCTATTTTTGTGTTTCTGTCATTGCTGTAAAAAGAACTCTATTTCGGAAACACTAGATTTTCAATGTGAAGTCTAGATGCTTAAACTTCGTAACGAGTACTCATTTAAGCTAAGCACCTAAAGCAAAGCACCTATTACTGTTACAGTGGTTATATCAAAAATTTAAACCCAACAAATTGAACGCTGAGTTAGCGAGGTGAGTGAACTCTGAATGGTGGCTAAGTTTAGCTTCTAAAAAGTTTTTCTACAAGCTATTCAAGAGAGCTCGAAGTCTGAAACTTTACCTCAAGCACAATGCGTCACATTCTCGAGAGACAAGGACCTTTGTGTCGTCTACGAATTAAAAAAGGTGAGGCGCGGAAAAAGTTACTTATTTAGTTAGTCGAGGTTCTGGAAAAATATTTTTTTTTTTAAGAGAAGAATAGTGTTGAATATTTTGAAAATTTTGAGAACAATAAATTTATGGTTTGCCCGTGAGATTGTAAAATTACGTTTTGGTCGGCCTATCGATCTTGTGGTTAGAGATTGCTATGCTAAGGGATTGGGTTCGATTTCTGGAAATATTTGTGTGATAAACGTACGTATTTTTGCTATATCTGAGTGTACAATAAATAATTTAATATTTTTCTGTTATCAGAAAAACACGATATATGTACATATGTACATAATATATAGTTCAATACTGTCCAGTTCGAATCTTGTACTTCATTCTTTCCTCTTTTCAAAGTGATTTCTGTTACAACCTGGACAAATATAGGATACTTGTATATCCATAAGCGCCATACATGCCACTTAGGTGTGTAACATGTAAAAGACATGACGCATTCGTTCCCCTTTTATGCTTAAAGCTGTGACGGCAAAAAGGATTGAAAATAGACTCATGTCTATAAATATCACTATGATTCCATTCTAACTGTGTTCCAACTTTAATAATTTTATAACTTTATTTAAGTACCTACCTCATTATGGAAATGTCACGTACAATGTTTTATATTCTTAAAAAGTTGTCTTTGAGTAGATGAGAGAAAAGAGAGAGAGAATTTAAGAGAAAATATAGACTTGTATAACTTCATTATACATAGGTACATTATAATTGTTTAGTATTTGTCTCGTCAAAGAATGTTTTGTCTTATTCTCGGGTAGAGCACAGTAAGGGCTTAAAATCAATAAAACATTTTAGGACCAAAAATAGGAACACTATTTCGTTATTATGAATAAGAGTTTAAATTTAGAACGTTAGGACGAACTGAGAGCTGTACTGAACTGACGGCTATACTTAACTGTGACCTGAACTATAGCAGAACATTTCGGTAACTTTATTGTACAAATTTATAATCGAAATGTGCGAATATTAGCGGTGGATCGTAAATTATTGAAATACATTTTTTTTATTTGTTTGAATAACATTTTATGTATTGCGTATAGGATGGCTTTATCTTTGTAAATGAATTCTTGTATTGTATTGTAATGTTTCAAAAAGTGAAATAGGTAGCTGGCATATATTATTTTTGTACAAGTTCTTCAATAACTCTTCACATGCACGTAACATGTTCCTATTTCAATAATTTATATTCCAAATATTATACTTGTGAGTATATGAAACACATTTTTTGCAATTATATAAAAAATATCGACTACGGATCATGTGTAAACTCCATTATACTGCAGCAAACAGTAATTTGAAAACTATCTGTGATAATATTACCGCTTCGCAGATTGTGTTTTTATGAGCTAACAAACAAGGTTTAGTTTTAAAACAGATTTGACTTCATGCAGTGTTTACGCTGCAAATGCATCACGGATTTGTTACAAATGTAATAAACGTCACATATCCAATATAATCTGTTAATTATGGTTATGTATCTTTGTACAATATAAACAAAATGATTCTCTCTCGTTCTCTGATCCATTACGGTTTTTTTTTATATATTATTATTGCCACGCCCGCGCCTGGTCCGCTTATGGGGTACACAGAGAGCGCGCAGTGTTGAATAGGTATCTTTATTCTTACACACCTAACATTCTTCTTCTACATGTTATCTTTTATACAAGTGCCTGTGATTAATGTTTGTGAATATTACTTTAAGTGTTTAAATGTCATGTTCTATCAGATCACATTATCCGATAGATGAATATTTCTTAAAACTTCTTAAAACCAGTTAGTAATG
>DWME01002610.1:0-20347 GCA_018244795.1 Parelbella ahira ahira | reverse complement strand
TAAATTGTTGTTTTTATATTAAACTGATACACTCCCAGTACCACACTCCTCTGCCTACCCCTTCGGGAATTATAGGCCTGATATTACGTTTAATGTTAAACAAAAAGACACTCATCATCATCAGCGTATTCACGTCCGTTTCTGGACAAAGACCTCTCCGATAGCCCGCCTCTGTGCTGTAAATACACTTACATACATACATATATCAAGTCGTTTGTTTACCTTTCACTATTGTTTAATGACAAACATAGAATAAATCTACTTAGAACATCTTTAGATAATCCCTTTGTTACAACTCACAGTAGCGGTCAGAGACGAAGGGAATTTCCGGTTCGATTCTTGATCGGATTAATAAATCTATATTATAATTGTACCTATTTAAGGACAGCCCATATTACTGTTTGGTTTCTAACAAGACGGATCTGTAGATATTTTAACCAAGAGTCCTTAAATTATGTTTACAAACATTAAAACAGATAATTGATGATTATGTACGTTGATACCAAACTAATAGGTTCTGCTGTTCACAGAAATATGTAGGTATTTATCCTGGGCAGGATTCGAACAAGATCCGTCCCAGAAGTCACTGTCTTACCAATGAACCAATAGCTCAGACAATTGAGTGAGAATGTAATCAAACGCGTGCTTATTGTTAAATAAAATATGAGATTCAGTAATCAGTTATCTGTCTAGGTGCTTTGTACATATATTTGTTTTTATATGTAGATATATACGCGTTTTTGCATGTTTATCCATGATACACACTACCAAGAAAATCCAATCGGAGGGTTCGATTCTAAAACATATTACGGCATATTAATTAATATTATTATTCCCAACATGTGTTAAACTTCGATAAAACATTCTATTTAATTACCTGCAATGGAAAACGTTATGGATTTGTAAACCTTTTGACCACAGAGAAGTTTTAGAAAAAAATAATTATAAACTAAGAAAAACGCATTTGGTATATACAAGTGTGTTGCGACTCTTGTGCCCGTATGAAACGCGCGCTGCGAACGAAAATGGGTTAATGAGTGAAAATTATTCTATTGCAGTTAACGAATGGCGTATTCGACCTATTTCGTTGTGAAACTAAAACAATACTCGCTGTATTCATTGGCCTATTATACATTGAATTCGAAGTCGATGCTGATCGAACATCGTAACATGCAGTTATGTTGACATCTCAAGATCAGAAGATTATTTTGTTATCCGTTTATTAGTTGCCTTTGTTGAGGTTCCGTTTCATTGAATGTCTCGTTACTCCGGTGTCAAAGTTACAATCTGTCGTAGTAAAAGTAATAATGTTATTAATGCTTAACCCTTCATCCTCATAACCCTAAAATTCTTCTCAGTGTCGGTCTAATCGACACACAAAAACAATATATTTATTTATTCTTTTTGTAACACCTTATGCTAGGGGATACAAGGCCGTACTTAACTTACGTATCAGACTAGACTGGGTACAGACATACTAACACCTTTAATCTGACTGTGGTAAATTGTCAAACATAGTGAGACCACAACAAGAAAACACTAACTAACCCTTATCACGATTTGTTCCTTATCTTGACAGGTCGATTCCGATGTGCAAGCGTGACAGGACTACGATAAGTGCATTCATTAACTTTCTCAAACTCAACGGCAACTCCTAGAAGTGGCATATTCTGTTTCCTATTACCGCGCACCGCAACACGGATGGGGCGCTTCCGGGCCCATTTGTACCGGTTTCCGGCGCGTATCGGCTGTTTGTAATTCATAACAATAATTGTATCCTACCGATAAAATAATAACGTTTCCTTTGGTCCCAATTAACTACACGCTCAGAAGGAGGCAATTTTCAAGCGATTTTTTTCATTTGTGCTCAATATACTATGTTATTTAGCAATCATACAAATATATTTATCTACTTTCTAACTCATATAGCGAATATGAAAATGCTTTCTTTGTTATTGAAACAAGATGAATCTACCGCTTTTAACGAATACAGAGATAATGATGATTTCTTCTATCGCTGCTAACTGAGTCTGTCTGCACAGTTTTGAGACTCCAACACCAAACTATGTAGTTAAAATAACAGCTAAAACTTTTAAAGTTAAAAAAGGACAGTATTTAAAATTCGTTTAGTATATAAAAAAACATGTTTATTATCCTTCCAATAATTGTAATAATATCTAACAAGTTTAGTTATTATAACTTTGTTCCATAACATAACGCATAATATGATAATATTTCCGAAATAGAGAAAAGTACAATTGTGATATTTTCCATATTTTTTATAGAACGTTCTTTGTGTCGTCTATTTTAACGTAAATTTACACGTTCCACGGTAACGGGAGCAAATGAAACAATAATTGCTCCCTTTCCGCTAGAGATTTGTATCCGAGTGCAAAAATTGTGCCTCGAAATCCGAATACTTTGCAATGATAAGTTTTTGAACGTTTTTCTTGTTATAGATTTTATTCCGTTATATTTGTTTAATTAAGGATTAGTGACATTAACTGGTCAGTAAAAGCTTTGACCGGAAATTGTGGGTTAGAATTTTAAGAAAGAGCATTGCTATGAAGATATTTATTATGTACTAGCTGTGCCCGCGACTTCGTTCGAGTAGGATTTTTATAATTAAGGAGTTTTAATTTTTTATATTAAACTATATATTTTTTATAATTAATATATCCTAATTTATCGTCATGTAATCAGTTACCAGCCCATGAAAGTCCCGTCGAAATCGGTTCAGACGTTTCGGAGTTTCTGACGTTTTTATTTATATGTATATACCTACGTATAGATGTTTATCCATATAAGTATACGTATAGATATCTAGATAGATGTGCTTAGATGATAGGTTCTACTAAGATAGGCTCTATCTGGTTTATGATTCAAGATTGTGAGTGGCATAATACTATTTTTACCAGAAAAGTTTTTTGGTAGAATTGTATCTACTTATCAAAATGGAAGGTAAATTATTTAATTACGTAGCTAAAAGAATGTAGCTCTAAGCACGCTGAAAAATAAAATAAGAATTGTTTAAAGCCTTTTTTAATGAATATATTTGTTAAGTAATGTTTTTAAACTTAGTCAAATATGCGGGCTGGATTTTTAATTACCAAGCAATGCTGAACTAACTTTGAGCACGACTTCTGGTTCTAGAAGCAAATGAAACGATAATTGCTTCCTCTTCCGCTAGAGATTTGCGCCCAATTGGCGCACGTTTGCTTTCCGAACTGCCGAATTTTCGACTGATAAATGGTTCGGATTCATAGTCGAACGATAGTAATTTGGTTGAAACGCTTTGTAGACTATGGGATGCGAGCGCATCTATGTACAAGTAGGTATGTGAGTATGTCTGATGTACACACAAATGTTTCGTGAAGGATGGATCTGTGCCCGGTGTATGGCAATAGGATTAAAAAACAATTTTCTTATTTGGCTTTACACATTTTACTCGTTAAAGATTTTAGTCAAGAACTACACTACAGATACTTGTCGTATATGACATTCCATCACAGCTTAAATCTTGCTTGCCTGAGAACGGAATTGTCCATAAACATAAACAGATGTGTAATTTACATAATAATAACATAACAGTGTCTTCCTAGTCAATATCTCACCGTACAGTCCCGAATTCAGTTCTCGGTAGGGTATTTCAGTATTTGTGAATTTCCTTATAGTATCAGTGAATTCCTGAATTATATCAAATAAATTCTTGTGGTCTACTGTGATGATTTTTATTATTTTCTAAAATTGTGTTTGACAGATATATTTTATATAAATGAATATCTATTTATTTAACTACCTTTTCACACACAGATAAAAGCAATCTGTTCAATGGGCCTACTTATTTGTAATGAAATGCCTTCCAGCAGACCCACGAGAAGAAAAATAGTAAGTAGGTATTCAAAAATAGTAATATTATCGAATAGTATTAACGAAATCTTAGAAAATTTAATACCTTAATTATATAAGAAATCGAATAGACGAATCGAAATACTGTTATAAAATGTAAGCATGTTAATTGTTTTATTACCTAAATTATTTTGCATAACATTTATTAAGTTCACAGTGTTGCCATTTGTCATTTAATCATTTTAACAGATTTATTGTTTAACCTTTGTTTACGAATTAATCTTACTGTTCTTCTTGCTTCTAAATTGCACCTCTCCGGTACATTTTGTTAACGGTGACAACAAAGTGAAACATTTTCAATATACAATATTATTAGCCATACATATTATGTACATGTGACTGTAGACTGCCAACATTTGATAGGTCAGAGATGAGTGACGTCACGCGCAGCATGTATCAATTAGGATTAGATGTTAATGCACTAACAGAGTTAGTTTAATCCGATATACCCAGCTCGTGGGAATCGTACTACATTATATAACATCTGCGATTAGTGTGTAATAGTGTTCATGCAGAAGTATTTTTAGCACTGTATCTTGATATTATCATAGTCTACGGTAGCGTGAAGGTAGCGTAAAACCAGTATTATTTTCTGTCAAATACCATTTTTTTATTATTTTCAATTTGAAGTCGATTTTAATATTGTAAAAGTACAACAATGCTTAATAATAAATTGTGTGTAATTGTGTGTAAGTACAGAAGGACGTGCGAGAGGCTGCAGGCAGACGCTAAATGCGACAAGCCGAGGACAGGGCGCGGTGGCGTTCATTGGGGGAGGCCTATTTCTAGCAATGGACTGAGATAGGCTGATGATGTTGATAATGACCACTAAAAATAACCTGCGTGTATAAAGTTATTTAGATTTGTAAGGTTAAATACAACTAGCTGTAGTGAAAACACTGTGAAGAAACCTATATACTGTTAAGTTATCCATATAGTATTCTAAGATTTATAACAGTTGTACCTCGCATGGCTAGGGTCATACACCAAGTCCCTCCCGGTGTCGGCAGGGAGCACCAAGTGCCAAATACCCCTGCCCTTGCAGACCTGCCGTGCTTCTTCCACACTCATCAGTCCCTTCATATATGCACGCGTCATATACTATAGTCATTTTTCTTAATGACATATCTTTGTTTTTAATTTTCAATAACAACATACGCAGATGATGGTGTGTTAAAAATACGGGGACAGAATGTAAAGCGAAACCGTTCATATCGAAGTGTTCGAGCATCTCATAGACTTCATAATTAAATAGACGGGTGGCGCGAATTATGAATTCATACGCTGAAAACAAAAGCCGTTACGCGCTGAGGGCAAGTTTTAATTAGTTCTTCGAGTTGACCCGCTACGAACGGATAAACATGTTGTTCGCAACTTATTTATAGGCAAATTTATGCTCACTCCGATTATATTCCAATATTTTTTTGTTTGCCAATCCGGGGAAATTTCATGTTGGTTTTTTTCACCGAATATGGCGTTCTAGAAGGGTTGTTAGGGGTATATAGAAGAGGGTAGGTACATAGAAGAGATAAACGCAGACTGGCCCAGTACCTACCCCTAACCGTATAACATATAACTAGTAGCTGAATGCTCGTTAAAATGTCATAGATACATTCATTTCATACATTCCGCAGTTACGATCAAGTAACCACGACTTTGACAAATGCTCAGCCATAATTCCATCTATCTTGCCAGGAACACCACTATATCATGATCTTCTAACCGTCGCTGAAGCTATAACATTTCAGGAGTTGGTATCAACTATTGTATATGGCTGAGAGCTCTCGCTAAAGTGGAAAGGAACATCGGTGTAAGTATTATCAAGCCGGGAAATGTGCTAAGTCAGAGGCTACTTGTCTGAGCTATTACTCTGGACGGGCGAAAGGAATTTGCATTCTGTGATGCTTCTGCAGTTAATAGGTAATTTTTCATCTTGTTTTACGCTCCACTTGCCCTATCTCTACCGGATATTGTATGTTCTATGACCGCACTTGGTCTCGGGTTACTTCGGTGCTATAAATTGTAATACAGCTGGATAGTATTCGCTACCTAACTGCTGACAAATGGTCTCCTATGTGAATCTGTCCTTTCATTGTTCTACGCAACCTTATATATCTTTATTCCGAACAATGACATTTATTAATCAGGAATGATACAAATAGGAAACGAAGCAATCATTTCATATTTGACTTCCTGCATACCGTTGTATTATTTGTGCAAGGTCAAGAAACATTATAAATATTTAGCAACTCCCTTATGCAGATTTTAGAACCGAAATAATCCTTACAAGACCTACTTGTCCTTACGCTCATTCTCAAGTACATAATGTAGTAGTACCTAACTAAGGCTATGCTTATGAAAAAAGAAATCGATATCATAAGATTGATTCTGTAATTCTATATGCCATGTGACTTTTACGAACGTGAACGATTAGATAATTGTGGGACTTCAAGTAATAATAATTTTACTAACCTAATTCCACAATCCTATTGAGTGGGGCACGATCCTGTCAATTAGCCGGATGACACATTCAAATAACACATGTCATTTAAAACCGTACCTTACCTGTGACCTTCCGACCTTTGAGGTGTTGCGGAGAACGCTCAAACCTAAATCGGTAATCAGTCACGCAATTATGTGTTCGGGATGATATTTACCGGTATTTGATAATCGTATTCTGGTTCAGATGTTTTCGAACATCCTATATAAACTATTCGGAAATATGTCCATTAAAAAATTCTTTTAAAATTCGTTTGGATAGCTTCATTCGAAGTCCAAATTATATAATATCTACAATTAATTGTAGAAATTTCGATAATAATAGCATCAAATTATATACAATGATAAATCTAATAAAATTATCATCTAATAGAATAATCCTTCCAGGTTTTTATAGACATTTGTTTCGTGTCAAAATTTTCTTTACTAGAATGTCTTTACATTCAAAAGTTCTATTTCATCACATAATTTTGTATGAATAAAGTAAATAAATAAACGTAAAATAATAAATTTATCTAGTTTAAGGTAACCCTCAAATGCACACAAAAAGTCAAACACACTAATCTAGATCAAGAAAGTAACTGACATTATTCAATGTTCCGTTATCTGGTAAGAACAAGTCATCTAGTACGAGAGACCGGCTTATTGATGTTTCCAAAAACTGCCAGTTCGTGTAGTAACATCTTATTTTATTATCATACCTTAGTACCCCATTCTATAGTCCCAAATGCCTTGTAAAGGATGTCTTCCTGTAATTGACAAATTGCGGCCCATACTGCCGAAGATCTTATCGCTGTTAGAGGGTTATGAGGGATAGTAAAAGGAAATATGGTTATAAACTCAAATTACTCCAAAAGCCTTCTGTTTGTACATATGAAGCGTAATAATATGTACACCTGTCTAGATTATTCCGTGAATAACAAACCATTTTTAATAATCAAACCCGAAATTTTAACGGAAAACTCTTATTTTAATTTACGCAAAATAAACTTAACAAACATCGCTATCGTGTGGATTCAAATATACTCTTCAAATTTCAAACACATTTTTTTTTAACTCGCAGCACTTTTTTAACGAATAACGTATTAGATAACGTTTCAAAGGTTATGTTTTGCACGGGAATGAGGTCACACGAGACAGCTGGTCGTGTGTGTCAATGCTTTTGTATTTTAAATTCATCACCATCATTAACGTTTTAGTACAACGTTAACATTTTAAATAGAACATAACGTCACGCCTGTGATCTTTGAAGCGGTAGACAGACGAGTGTAATACACTCCCACATATCTTCAGTTACGTTTACGTCCCATAGAATAAGTGATGAGCCTATTGCCAAACACCGGGCACATGTACAGACTCCGAGTCTCTACTAGAAATTCTAAATTAGAAATATACAGTGGTACCCGACCCGGGATTTGAACCCAGGATCTGCCGATCGCCAGTCGCGCATGCAACCACTCTACCAACGAGGCAGTAATTTTTAAATAATGATAGGTATATTAAAATATAAAATCATCCTTAAGGTAGCCGGTCATTTTATTGAATATTGATCATAATAAAACAAATAGAAGAAAATTACTTATTAAAGTAAGAAAAATGGGTAAAAAGTAAATCTTAATGGAACAAAATTACAGTTACTAAACTAAATTTTGTTCCATTTTGTTCCATTTTTTGTTTATTAGTATAAACACATTCCATCGAGTTAGTCGTGTGGTTAATTTTCACTCCTCTCTATCAGTTTTTGCATTTAGCCCAGTGTGAGAATATAACGGAACGTTGGAGGAGAGAAAATCACGAAACTCTGTGGCTATGTCAAAGCGATACAAATACAAATGAGTCGGAATTAGCAAAGGCCAAATAGACATTTCCATGCTACTTCCGCTAACTCCGTTAACCCTTAATTGCTTCGATACGTTCGGTCGCATAACCGAATCCGGTCCGGTCTTCGCCATACCAATTTAATATTTACCGCTCTCATTTCGACTGGACGATGCTTCGACACACAAACTTAATGAAAATCGATTTCTCATGTACGTTGATACAAATTTCGCAATTATTTCACATTTTGTAATTAAATGTGATATTGGAATTTCGCTTGTTCGTGACGTTGTATGGGATATGATCAAGGATTTTCAGTTTTAATATATTCTTAAAATTGCAACAAACAATTTTATCGACAGCGAATCATTACGAAATATCGTAAACAATTTGTCGAGAATATGTCGAGATATTTACGGTGCAAGCATAATATCAAAACGTAATATTACGCCTGTATTTCCCCAATGGGATAGGCAGCGGAATGTAGCACACTCCCACAATTCTACGTTAATATTATATAATATTAATACGCTAATGACGATGATAATGACGATGACCAATTTAGTTAATTTAGTAGTTTTGGTGATATTTTGTGAAGTCGGTATTTATTACCGGTCGAAGAAATATTTGATCGAGTTTGCATACATTGTATTCAAAATTTTATCTAATGTAGTAGATATACTGATAAAACGTATGTTAAGTAAGTATTAGTACGACAATATTTTTATCGCCGTGAATTTTTTTACAACCGCTAACACGTATAAATACAGAACGTAAATAACAAATCCAATCAAAAATTTCAAATTGCTATTGGATGTTAGGTTTTGTTATACAAATATTAAATTTGAGTTTTTGTATTGTTCTAAATCCACTCCGAATCGATTCGACAACCGTCGTGCTTTGTTTGTGGCAGTGGAAGGGTTGATTTATTTATATTTATTAAATTTTGATCGGGACTCGGTTATGATTTATGTTTTTTATAAAATCGTTCACCATGTTACTCCGGCTTATACTATAAGTCAACTTTATTTTAGATATTTTTTATCTATTGATTGACAAGAGTCTGACGTTTCCAATACAAGAGGAATTACCAAATCTTTAATAATCTCGACAAGTGTCTTTATGAAGAAATTGATGAATATGAATGAACCACGGCACGTCTGCAAGGATAGAGATATTTGGCTCGCCGTGCTCTCTGCCTACCCCGTAAGGGACTTGACGTGAATATATGCAGGTATGTATGTAAAGAGTTCCTTTTTGGCCATTCACGACGAGCAATAACAAACGAAACGAAATGTTATTTCAACATGTTTCCCTATTAAAAAGTCACATTATTTTATTCCAATCAATCACATCATTTTCATAGAATTCTTTTTAATAAGTAAGCCAGTGTTATTTCCCGCAGCACTTTGGTGAAAACTTGTGAGGAAAGTTACAACTTACCATCGGCGTACGAAAGGAAAGTTTGTGTAGGAATGTGATCGGAGTGTGAATAACGGAGAATATTAAAGACGTATTGGGTAAACTGTATGTCTACACTCCTAACTTCCTTTTATCATAAATAAGGAGGTACATCATATTTCTATGCGTGGGAATAGCACACGATTGTCTTATGTAAATTCTTAACATGTTTTACGATCGACTTTTTGTGCTTATTATAAATTGCAAAGGAAGATTAGAAAACAGTTCTCAAGAAACCCTGTAATTGACTTGTCATCCTAAATACACATACATATATGTATATATACACATATCTCAAGATAGTTCCACATATAAAGAGCACATATAGCATTTTTTTAACATAATTGCCACGTTGGTAGAGTGGTTATAACGCGCCTTTTAATCGAGAGGTCCTGAGTTCGAATCCCGTGCCGAATACTACTGGCTTTTTCTAATTTAGATTTTTTACTAGACATTTCTTGCAGTGACTCGGACTGTGTATCTGTACCCGGTGTCATTATAATAGGCCCATCGCTTATTCTATGGTAGGACGTAACGTAACGTATATTACATCCCTTTGCCTACCCCTTTAGAGATAACAAGCGTCGTGTTACGTTTTTATAACAGTATAACAGTTATACAGTATCAGTAAACAGGTCCACCGGCGCCGCTAACACCCTTTGTGTGGTTGTTATGTTCTGGTATTTTCATTTAATTGGTAAGTTCTCAGTTCGATAGCGTTGTTTTAATGAACGCGTCGAGTGAGGAGGTCATTAACACTAATGAGTAGTGTTGTACAGACGTATATCGATAAATCGTATTAGTACAATATCTGCTCGAAATATTCGATTATATCAATGACATTTTACATTTACTTTAAACACGCAGCCATCTTCGCTCTTTCCCTAAGTTTATATGCAACACTGTTTGATAACAAGTATTCGCGACATAACCTACCAGTATACTACTAAAAATTGTGGAACTGTGGTTACTTTATCTATGAACGCAAATTATAATATTTGTGTACGTATACAAGTATTTTAATCAGTATTTGGGTCCATTAAGCTTTGTTTATTGCTTAATAGTTTCATGTTAATAGTTAAGCTTGCCTAGCGAATTAGGCCACCCGTAAGGCTAGGCTAAGTTTTTTGTAAATAATAAATAAATAAAATGTACACATAGTACATATCTGGTAAAAATAAAAACATAAAACACTTATATCTCCCAAGTTATTGATAATAATCCTATAGATTTTATTATTATCGAGCGTTGTTATAGGTATTAACATTTGATATTAGCTTCATTCAGTTTCACTTACTTTTTCTTGTTTAGCATAAACATAGCGACAAACGTTAGAAAAAAACTAATTTCAACGAGTCAAAACCATCAAAACGAATAAAGTTATTTAAATGTCTCACTATCATCAACATTATCATCGTATCTCAGTCCACTGCAGCGCATGTCTTCCGCATTAAGCGCCATTGCGCCCTGTCCCTTCCTGCATCCAGTTTTTATGTCGACATATATTTAATTAATATCGACATTAACACTGTAGCAACACTAAAGACGCTTATATTCATTTGAGTTATCAACGATCCATTCGCTGCGAACCGCTTTGTGTTCCTGATTCAAAAGCTTTGAACTTGTATATTATTACATATATAAACATGGGAAGAGTAATTCAGCGGTTTTGCTCTGGGACACAGGGATATCAAATTGTTACTGTTGCATATTTCATACAGGCCACATCCTTGCTGTGACCGAAACTGGCTTTCCACGCCAGTTTCACATTAGTCAGTGCCTTTGTTTGTGCTTTGAACGAAAAAGCAGGTAAATCCCATGGAACTTACACCGCTTATTCCAAGCTCGGTCAATAATAATACTCGTGCTCATTAGTCATGTATTTATATATTCATGTATGTAGGTATGTAGGTACGAACGGAACCTACACCAGATGGCACAACAGTTAGGTTACTTACTGGACCAACGGGCTATGTAAATTCAAGGTATTACAAAACATCCAGTTTGAGATTTAAACTGGTATTTTCTTTGCAAATTTCTCTACGTCTGAGAAACAAGAATCGAACGATTTGGTAGACAGCTATTTTATAATATTGTACATATACTCGTAACAATACCAGTAGTCGATATGAGGTAGAATATTACTCGTGTTTCCTATTATCCTGTACTCCTGTATCTTATTAAAATATTTCTGGACGAAAGTGAGTATTTAATATCAAGTAGACAGACTATGAATGACGAATTCGAAAATTCCAAATATTTTGAAAACAGAAGTTTCATAAAGGCTATTAGAGCTTCCGGTTACGAAACCAGCTCCAATGGTTTAGTTAATAGTTCTCTAACAATTCCTGTATTGATACATTGCTTTGGAGATTGGAGCTTTGTGTTATGCAAACTTAAATTATGATTTATGATCATCGTGTAGTCTATACATGTCAACATTAGATAAACAGTTATATTTACGTAGCCTTATCTACGTTGCAATAACTGACGTTAACTGTCCTGTTCTTAAATTATGTGCTATATACTCGATATAGCAGAAACATCAGAAAAAACAACGCTATTAATACAATCGAGAGCTCGCTCCAATTAATAAATGTAGGACAAATAAAACTATAATATTTACAAGTGATCACCCACTGCGCCGTTTGTAATTATCTCAAAAACATCCTGCGTTATCTCGTTCGTCCAAATACGTGACTGCTGAAGCAAAATATCAAGTTCCGTGCGATCATTAAGACTTGCTCGAATTACAAAGCGTTATTAAGTATCCACGAGTGTGTACGAAATATCGCGTTGTTTTAATATTGAGCCTCTTTTTTCTTTTGTTTTTTTTTGTTTTACACAAACGAAGTCTTTATTTATGGCTGCTTAGAGTTTTGTTTCTAATAACTTATTAATTTTGTGCTATACCTACATATTATATTTTTGTAAATTTTATCGCCATTAGCGAATGAATCTATTGTCTTTCTGTGTTTATAGTATTTTTGTTTTTTTATATATAATATGTTCATTGTTGCTCTACATGGCGCAGAGGACAGAGCCACGCACAGGAGCCACGCTCCTCTACAGTGAGGGAACGAATCCAGAAAAAGAAGAGGAAGGATATATAATATAAATAATTATGATATTTTACATTTGCGACCAGTTACTACTAACAATATCAAGATAAAAAAACACAACATTACAACCCGAGATCCGAACCCGGATCCTCTCGATCAGCAGTCGCATTTGCAACCTGACATAGAAAGGAGTTAATTTTTTTTATAAAATTAGTTAGTTCGTTTATTATTCATTATTACTGTTGTTGTGAGAGGTAAATAAGGCAGGTTTAATGTTGAAACCATTATCTGCCAGTCAACATTTAAGCGAAGCAGATAACACGAAGATGGTGTAATACACAGATAATATTTTTAGCATAAACGGTGATTTGTAAGAAAAATGGTTCGTAAAATATAAAAAAAGCTTTTTCGTACACATTCTAGAACAATTACGTCGTAACAAAATGTTTTTATGTAGCGCTACTGTCTTCTATGGAAACGATGAAAAGTGGACCAATTTAGGTGTAGGCGTTTGTTTCTTTGTTTATATATATATATATGTATATATTTATATATATATATATATATATATATTTGCTTACACAGATAACAAAGGTACCACACAGATAACATGTAAGAAGTTTGGTAAGAAGAGTATAGAGGCAAGGTGTCCTTGAAAGACAATTTCTTATGACGAACGGACGAGTAGAAGTAACAAAAACAGTAACATCATTCCTGTAATCCCAGAACACGTAGGCAGAGGAGTGTAGTACACACCCACGATTCACCGCTTACGTTTACGTCCCAATTTAAAATAGGTGAGCTTATTGCCATACATCGGGCACGGATCTAGACCCAGAATTACTATTTTTCTTGTTACTATACAGTATTTTTTAATTTCGTGTCCACTGTTTTACCCATATGGACCTTATTGCACCAAGCTGTTACATTATGTACTAATCTCCAATAATTCATTGGCCGTGTAGTAGTAGATAACACTTAATAAGGAAATCATAGAGGATTCTTGTACTGATTTCTCTTCTTTTCGGTTCATCTCACGTATACCTGTAGGGCGCTTAAAGGCAGTTAACAAATACCAGAGACTTGCTGAAACACGTATAAAATAAATATTCGCAAGTTTTAGTGTTGCTTCTTGCGTATCGCCGTTGATTGTTACTTGTTTTCAATTTTCAAATAAACGAGTAATTTTATGACTAAGTCGCCTATTTACACCCGGTTCGAATGCGTGCCCATTATCCAACGCTGTATATATTCCAAAAAGTTCCCGGACTATCGAGAAAATTTGAAAGTATTCATTAGCAAAGTAAATTGAACCTTATATTGTTTAACTACGCTTTAAAATGGCTTGTAGTACTAGTTAACAAAATTGTTTTGAACCCGCTAATCACTGCCGACGTCTATGTAATACTCGAGTAGTTTTTATAGCCCGCATCGAGAAAAGTCCATCGAGTTCTTTCTAGAATATTCGATGAAAATTTCTATTACTTCATTGTTTGGTAACATATGATTTGTCGATTCATAACAGAATATGAATGTTACCCTATGGTACCTGCGTACGCCTATATGTACAGGGTAACAAAATCTTTCTGTTACTAAATTTTATATAGCAAATAGGCATTTGACTTACATGGCGGTAAATAGTATCGCTCCAGGATATTATCTAGAATAGAGTATTCGCTAATGCGTTGTTGTCGTTGAGGAAAAGCTTTGAGGGCGTCAGTTGAAGAGCCTGTCTTCATAGACAACGGCATGTTTTTTTGTTATTTAGCATAGGCCGGCACTTTCCCGCAGCCTTGCCCGGTAAAGCAAGTGTGGCTTATGTAGCATGTTTGATAGCTAATACCTATTTACATTACTTTTATTTACATTCAACCTCATAAGGAACCTGATTTAACATTTAATATGTGCGAGTTGATAATTAAATTTAATGACCTTTCTCTTAACATAACCTTTTGTTTTGCTAGATTTAACAGACATTAACACAGACATGTCAAAATTCTACCCTTTCTTATTTACATCCATGTTCTCAGCTTTTAACTTACATCAAAATTTATAATTTAAAAATACCCTATTAATAAATATACAAAAGTAATATTGTAACATAACGTTTACACTTTACAGCCCACGAACGGGCGTCTGATCTCAAATTAGACAGAAGCTTTATATAGTAACAGGATAACCTAAATCTACATTAATAAATGTAATGATTTATTTAATATCATCCCAAGAATGTACATTAAAAAAAATCAATTATAACTTAATTATATATATCATAAAAACGAATTAGTTAAGACACTGTGACCGGATCAGAACACTCGAAAAACCTCAAGCATACATTTAAAACTTTCTTCCACCAGCAAATAGGTCAGAATTTGGATACGCTTGAAGAATGACGTCAATAATATCCATCCATCCGCAGTTGGGCACTGTAGCAACATCGGTGTCTGAGAAGAGAGCTGCCTTCCATTCTGAAATAAGAGGGGCCAATGTTAAAAATACTTCCTGCATTCTTACCTATCGCGTTTTATATTACAATTTAAGGACTCTCACAAATTAATATCAAATATCAATTATTGAATTTTTCAATATTATAAAGACGGCATAAATTAATATTATATAAGGACACAGACATATTATTTGACGTAACAAAATATTCCAACATCGCCGCTTTTGAAATCGTCTCGTGTTTCAACAATTTTCGCTGACTTATTATGGCGCGGAGGCTTTTTAGCAATTCCCGAGTTACACAACAAATGTCGGATATAACCCCAGATGATATTTCAAACAAATTTATCTAAACAACACATCGGATTTGCAAGCACTGAGACAGAGATAAATGAAATTCCACTCGCTCTCAGAACATTACTTAACTCCGCCTTTTCGAATTACTCGCGTTAGATCATCCAGATTGTTCTCGTCATTTTATGTATCAACTACATAGTTTGGAATTAGTGACGGCCCTACCTAATTAGGATAACGGCAGCCCTGTATACTAAGTAACAATTTTTAATACAATACAATTACTCGTTATTGTAGATCAAAAAGAAAGACAGACACAATACAAATTTGAAGAGATGTGAATACACAAAAGGCGCTCTTATCGGTAACAAGCAAGCAACAGATAACCTTTGGGTAGGAGTCAATAATAGAAGTAAAAAAAATGTAAAAACTGTACCTACGTGAATTAGACCAGACCATGCGAAAAGCCATTAGCACGGGTAAGAAGCCTCCTCTATGAGACCATACTGTACATATACTATTGCGAAACCATGGCCTAATCCTCAGGCCTGATATAAGACAATATTAATATACTGGAATACCTTAGACACAGCTTTTTAATTCCAAATTAACCGGAAATATTGTTGTAGTAACTAGACTGGTAGAACTGCACACAATAAGTATCAAAATTGTATTCATGCCAGCTATTGACTTCAGTGACATAATACGCCTCATAAATGTGTTACGCGGAAAGAAAAATCAAACAAAAAAACAATCCTCGGCACTCCTTGTCGTAAAATGTCAACATTTACATTAGGTAATTGAAAAGATAATATATTCTTGTAAATGTAACATTTTAACAGTATTTTCTCAGATCTATAAGACTCTAAATATCTAAAATGATAGATGTGAAACTTATAACTGCACAAATAACTACATATTGGTCTTATAACGCGGTACGACAAGATCCAAATGATACCGAATCGGGTCAATAATGATCAATAACGCATGACAATAGAAAAAAACGAGATAACAAAACTCATAAAGAAAAAGGTGAAATAAATCTACCAGAAAGGGAACGTTGCCCGCTGCAAAAATCAAGTCGCTTGCAAAAGAGTACGAAATTTATGTACAATCAAAGTAAAAACCTTGTAGATCATTTTATTCGCCTAATCAAATCTTGGGGCCATTAATTACAGTATAGGGCCAAGTCAGGACGAAGAAGTTATTGCTAAAGTTTCCTATCGATGTTGGTTTATTTTATAAATGTTGCAGTCATATACCCTAAATTGATGCTTCGTGAAGTGCCTAGTAGGTTACATTAGTCAATAACATAATTTACCAACTAAAGATTAACTTTTGTAAAATTCACTGACCGTTAAAATAGTCGCAGTCGCATTAAACATTAACACATGAAGTGACACAACAAAACACATGCCACGTTTTGCTTATTTCTCAGCAGACAAACACATCAAACTAAGTCGTTTCTAAAAGGTGTCTACTTATAGGACCAATTTAAATATTGCTATTCCGTACCGTACCCATCTATACATACACATATGCTAAAATTCTTTATATTCAATATTTGTTTTATTCAATATTTGCATTATACTAAAGTAGCTGTGAGTAATTCTTTGTCAGAAATAAGTTATTTTTTCAAGTGGAATTGAACATTGCGAGGAATATCACATATTTCCGTTTGAATGTAACAAATAGAAGTGAGTTTTACAAATTGGCCAAGTTGGCGTTTGGCCGCGGATGGCCGAGCCCGCATCTGCGGTTATTGGCAAACTTGCGATGCGGTATCGTTTTTCTAATGATCGCTTATTTGTTCGATGTTAAGGTTGAGTAGTTTTATTTTGCCTCGAAAATAAATTGCCTCGAATTAGCGATCGGCGCTGGCGCTTTTAAATATTAGATAAAATATATTCAGTTTTGAAAGTTCTCGAACGTTCTATTTCGGGTGGAACTCCGTATGATTGAAATAAAACTCACATTGAAGCCTGTATCTACATTTCAGTTAATATTTGCCTTTATGTTTATTGACAATATGTAGATATAGATACACTAATTATAATTAATGTTATCACCATTTATTTGGAGAAAAACTCTTGAGTTAATAAAGTACCGCAAAGATCATACATTGCAAGTTAATGGAGATTAGTTAATAAGTAACAACCATAATCTAGGAATATCACCGAAATATAGCAATGCTAAACTATTTTTCAACACTCATTTCCTAAACGAACATTCTAGAACATTGTGACGCACGCAGCCTCAATAACTCATCGCGATAACAGCACGTACGTGCACGCATGGCTTTTTACTTTATGTGATTAACAAAAATATGTTATAATTTATATTTAAATTTAATCCGTTAAAATATGTACGAACGAACGCAAGCAGGCTGTGTAAGGGCGGATCCTGATTAAATTAATGCGAGCCGCTGTGTCGGCGGAACAAGGGTTTTAGTATGGGGTTCTGGAGCGGAATGGCTGAAGCGAAAACTAATGTGGAAGTGGACTTAAATTATTATATTTATTGCGATATTAATATTTTGGAGCCAAAATTCTAATACATATAAACTTGAACTTCTCCTAATGCTACGTGAAGTTAAATGCTGACCATCACACTAACGAGTAACCGTTCCTAATAACGGTTACTCGTTGGCCATCACTACTGGTGCTGACTGCCTTGAAATGGGATAGCCTCTTATCATGAAGTCAGTTGACAATTCACGTCAGTATAAATACCGTTCACATCAGCCAGTAATGGAAGTAGCGTGATTTCAAGGCGATACATTATTTTATGACGTACGGACATGTTGAACAGTAAAGAATTATTAAGATGGCTTGTCCGTAACTAAGCCTAGCTGTGTCTGTAACCAAGCGCACGTAATAATAATAACAATAACCAATTTTATAAACAAGTTTTCAGTCTATTTAAGACCCTAAAATTATTGGCTTAGCATGTAAGCGCCCAGAATATACTTTAAAATTTACATTTTTATCCTTCATACTACGAGTAGGTACACAGCTTTATAAAAGTATCTACGACGTCACTTGCCGTCATACAAATCAATTATGTAGATACTTATGAATAAGAGAGAGATTTTTATCTATTGCGTGCATTGATCTCGCCTCATCATAATTTGTACTTGAAAAACCTTTAATAATAATGGAGTTGGCTACATTATCCATATTATATGACGATTAAATGTATGTGTTCTAAATAATATGTATAATGTATATTCTACGATTATAGATATTATGTAAGTAGGAAAACATAAACAAATTAAATTATCCGGAACCCAATGCGATGTAACAGCACGATATATTGAACGTAACGAAATACATTTTGTTTGCGGAATGAACTCACTCTCAATTAGTAAATTGAGAGATGTTTTTTCGCTGTAATGAAGACTGAGCGTCATTTGTCTTTCGGGAAACGGAATGCGGTTGATATATTTGCGATTTACAAACAGCCCGCCCATGAACATTAATTACATATGTAATTGACCATTTTATTTTATTTATTACAATAGAGTATAGTAGGGATGTAAGGGAGCACACTTCCATCTTAGTGCTCCCAGCCAACCTCACCTGCACGTGGTGCATCCTGCCGGTTAGCGAACGAGGCTCTGGCGACCGACTAATGGCGGTATAACCATACGACCACGCTTAGCTAAATGCCACAGGCCGGTGACGGGCAGCAGCGTCACCGGTGCGAGGAGCTAAGCCCTGCGATCACCAACCCGCCTGCCCAGCGTGGTGATTACGGGCAAAAACCCCACATGGCTCGTAATTTTAAAAGGAAAAATTACTTTTAGGTTAGGTTTTTCCCGCGAATTTATAGTTAAACTGTCATGGCGGGAAGCGATCAGCTGATGTGTGTAATTTATTAACAGAAATGTAGCCACGTCAATAATTCGAAAAATTTACCATTTAATTAATTGTTTTATAGTCATTAATTAATGTAATTTTAATTATAAGGCTTATTAGGTAAATAGTAAATGAACTGACTAGTAGTAAATAGTAGTAAATAGTAAATGACTGAATTGAACAATTAACTATTGCTCAGTAAGCCTTAGCTTGTAAATTAAAATATTTTAATCAAATGTCACAACAAATTGTACATATTTTAAATTTTAATCGCTATAAATATTCGTTACTCGTCTCCTATACTCATAAATATTGATAAGTTCACATTTTCTTACATCATCTAGAATATTATCAATTGTCTAAATACATCAAAAAATAACCGACTACTCAATTGAAATAACAGTAAATATAGGCTTGTTTCTTTTGAACTCGCACAAGCTATATTCGAATCTCACAGAGAAGCATTCTGAGCCGCCACACAGCTAAATGGAAACCGTTCCTGGCGGGTTTCAAAGCTGAAATTCTCGTCGCAGTGATCCTATCAGCGGTTACTACAAATGTACAGACTGCGTCCGTTGCTGACAGAATTGTTTCTATTTAAGCTCTCCCTACACATGTTATGACTGTCGCGCAAATGTAACTTTATAGTTTTTCTCTTGTATAGGCTACTCTTTACTTCCTCTAAGTCCTCTCCTCTCCTCCTCTCCTCTCCTCCTCTCCTCTCCTCCTCTCTTCAACTCTGAAAAACGTAGGTACTATAGACCACCGATCTAAAATTTTTTGACCATTACTGCTCTCCATCACTACATATATAATATATTATTATTACCTATAATAAAATTGCAGTGATAGCCTAGTGGTTAAAAATTCAGCCTCTCACTCCGGAGGTGCTGGGTTCAAATCCATGGCGCGCACCTCTTTAAAAAAGTGCGTTTTAAGTTTAAATATCACTTGCTAACGGTGAAGGAAAACATCGTGAGGAAACCTGCACACCTTAGA
>DWME01002609.1:0-20349 GCA_018244795.1 Parelbella ahira ahira | reverse complement strand
GTGGTTAATACCGTTTAATATTACATTATGAAGTAAAGGACGGAAATGCAAATATTAATCCACATTTTACAACCGTAAACCAAAAAAGATTCTTAAACTAATTACCGTCAGTTAATTGCTGTCCGTGAATAAATTTACATAAAATGTCAACACACAAACAACTTTAAAATTTTTATTAATAATCTTAAAACTTACAGACACAGAAATTTAAATCAAAATTAAGAGAAAAAAAAATATGCATCTAGTATACGGTCGTTCGTTCCAGAGAACATTCAATTTTACCGCCAAGCGGTTGACGTTTGAAATTGTCGATATCGTTCGGAAACTCGCATCGGTACCCGTATCGGTTACCGGTATCAGTACCGGTGTCGCTGGTCCCACCAGTCCCCCGGTGCTCGGCTTCCGGACGGATGCGGGCTTTCGCCAAGGAAGTTGCGTGCCGTATTATTTTCTTATCACTAATTGGCTTTTAGTGATAACGAAGTATTCTGTTGTCGCGTCATGTCTTTGTTAAGTTTGTTTATTGCTTTTAGTTCGGTATTTACGTCCTTCATTTATATGAAGACTCAAAATAACAATTTATTCGATGTTTTGTGTATGTATGAGATTTATCATCGATAGTGTTTATGATTTCTAATATGGCTAGTACTTTTTGTTAGCACATATTTTCGCTTTACGATGAATTGATTTAATGTATAATTAAAACCAAGTTTGGTAATATCAAAGTAAATTGATTAGAGTTTGTTTTACGTCTCTATTAATTACTTTCAAATGCACACTAACATCTAATAAGTTTCCACTATTACAGGCAATCTAAAGCAATAATACACAAAAACATTAACGAACTTTAGAAAGAGGTTAAGTATATTTTTATCAAATTGTACAAAATTATTAAATAGACAAATATACACATGATATTGAAGATCCAATATTTCACACCTTCTGATTTCGAATTCGCGCACGGAACTGCGCTCCCAACTTGGCTTTCCCGCGCAGGCTCTGCCGAACCGGAATACGAATATTAAACGGAATCGTCACTGCAAGTTTGATTCCAGCCGAGAATAGATCATTTGATGTGCTGTAGAGAATCCGTAATGCGGTGTTCGGTCATTCTCACGCCTCCAGGTTCTGTGGCTCTCCGTCCCCGAACTTAGAATTTCATCTCTTTTGCATTCGAAACTGAGTTCATTTTACAATGTTTTGCGATCAGGCATGAACATTCCGGGGTTAAATTCTCCAAAAATTCAAATGTTTCCAGTCCATTATATTAGACGTGGTGTGCGATGCGTGAAGTGCTAGCCAGTTTGTGGACTTTGTGGTCATAACCCGAGATGTGTTCATGACCAGTTTTTTTCCGACCACGGTGTTAACGATCACAAGTGTCTTTGTTTGGTGCATGTTTTATTATAATTTCAAGTAAAATTTCAATTTAAGTTCTATCTTTTTATATCTTTAATTTTAAGGATCTGTTAATATTTCATCTTTATTGTCCAAATCATATTGTTTAGTGAAGTTAAAATATTTAAAGTCTTTAGATGTTTAAAAAATAAAGGGACATCATTACTGTCGTCATCATAATTAGTATTATCGTAAGCCTGTCTCATTCCACTCCTGGTTCCAGGCTTCTTATAGTAAAGCGCCGTATCCAGGGATGAATCCTTTGCTCTCCTCCAGCTTTTAATCCTAACCTTTCACTAGTATGTCATTCAATGACCAATTAGTAACGTATATCGAGTCACAATGTTCTGAAAAATGTACATTAAAGTCTTTAATACATATTTAAGCAATAATTACAAGCAATACGCTGACCACCTGTTTCATGGGACGTAAACGTAGCTTAACGATACGTGGGAGTGTCCTACACTCCTCTGTCTGTCCCTTTGGGGATTACAGGCGTGACATTACGTTTGACTAAGGTACACATTGTATTGGAAAATGTGTTTTAAAGTCCTCGATAGATATTTAAGAGATCATTAAAGCCACGTACTGTAAATTACGTAAGGACGTATCCAAAAGTATCGTAGGCGGTACATATGTTATAATACCACCCGTAGGCGGGGCCGACGTCGACGCGTCACATGCAAATTGAAGTGATGTTCAACAACTTACAAATATTTATCAGCTTGTAGCGTCGCGACTATATAACTATATATGTATTACATTTATGCTTATAAATATTTTTTTATAATATGAAATGCAATGGATTGCTATTATTGCATTACACGCTTGGTGCTTTAATGGTGTAAGCAGAGAGCACCAAGTGCCAAAGATTTATATTTATTATATTTATGTTTATTTTTACTGATCTCATGCGTCTATGTTAAATTGTCAGCAATCTTATGTACCATCAGAATAACATGAAGCCCGAGGGTGGAGGAAAGATCTTTGAAAATGTCTGGGCGTTTCTTTTCAAAATGAGAACGGTTGAAGTGCACGTTAGCGGAATTCACAAAACCTTAGAAATAATCATGTAATTTTATGGGAATTCTAAGTTCTCAAGCGTAGTAATTATGTGTGATTATCTTTTGGGACAATCCGACTTTTATTAGAGATTTCAAATAATAACTTTATAATTGCTATCGTTACGTACAAAACAAACAAGCTAGAATCGACTTCTCAATCTAATTACATTTTGAAGGCAGAGACAGATAAGCCTTAAAATTGACATTTATAGTATTGGTATCTACTATGGTATATATTTTTTAAGCATTGATTAATTCCGTCAACTAAACACGTATAAGTATCCTAATAATGAACTAATCATTTATTTATATTTAAAGGTACTAACTCCGACTGCAACAGCAGATGCTTGCGTGGAGATATTAGACTTATATGAAAAGGTATAACTTTGCATGTAAGTATGCCCAAATTTAACAAACGAGAATATACGCGCAATGTAACACACACACTCATATGTCTGTTTAACTGCTGTACGAAGTACATACATACATGAATAAGTACCTTTGAGTCCGTATATCAAAAGTATTGAAAAAATCATTCATTTGTGCATTCTACTGGGTATATACATAGTTAGTTTCCACTCGAACTAGTTGTGCACGTTCAATAAAACGAGAAGTATCATTAAACCTCATCAGTACCAGTCACCGGTTTCGTTCATTCATCTTGCGTTCAATTATTTACGCTTCGCTAGAACTGCTTCCCCGTTATTAGCGCTGAAGAATATTTATTAGCGCTGAAGAATATCTGTTAGCGCTGAAGGATATCTATTAGCGCTACTGTGATACAATCCGATCCGCTACGTCATTGCTTATTGATCGATCTGGTCGATGTTTATCATTTTAATTGCAACCGAACCAACTACTAACTGCTCAGTATTGATGATAATTTATGTAGGCCTTTTGCGGGGCGTGATAACACTTATCAGTTGTTTTATTGAGGGTTCTGTATAGTACTTATTTAACACTAATTATGCTTATTACCATATATTTTAATATTATGACTAACGTGTACCTAAATAACTGACTTAATGCCTTTAACCCTTCTGATTATGGAAGGTGTTTCCAACAGTGGAGTGATAAGAGAATTGATGATGAAATAAAATGATCATGCAAAATACGAGAAAGCTTGCGAAATACTTGGAAATTGTCTCATTAATACTGTTAAGGGTCTGGTGTGACATTTTGGAAGATTATTATCACAAATACGGGTTTCATATTTGCTAGTGGAGTGATTTATTGAGATATCGATCTATTAATTCGACGGCGATGGGATGTAGGAAAATTTACATGATAAATATACAGTTTGTTTAAACTTAACTTCTTGGGATAATAAGCATTGTCATTACTCAGAGAAATACCACCTATATAGATATGAATGTATACATTTTATGGGGCTAAAGCGTGGGAAAATCTGATGTAGATAAAAGAAATGAGTGTACCAGAAGTTACGGGTGGAGTTGAGGAATGAAAAAGAGTTAAGACACTTTTTGGTGCAGCGTGTTGTGGTTCTGGCAAATTTTGAAAACGACAATTATTAGCAACTTTAAATGTTTAACAACAATAATCTGCTTTCTCTGTTCTTGTTTTAGGTAATTAAAATGCGATAATATTTAATGTTTTTCATTAATTTATTACTGTTTTGTTTATAATATTTTTTTCTACTTTTCGTTTAAGTTATCTCCAGTTTCGTATACTACGCGAAATTTAGGCAGTGGAATAAAATAATAAGTCTGGAGTTCTTTATAACAATAAATTTCAATACATCAAAATAGTTGTCATATCAAAAACATTTTTATACATTCCCACATAATAAACATCATCATTTCAAAGTTTAATGAATGCAATACGCATAACAGCAAAACGTATTTGCCTCCGTTCTTCGAGAAATAACAGTAGGTTTACCAGCCGCGATATTCCTGGTAAGCCCACATGGAATTACATGCAAATGCAATGGTTTCCGCTATAACAGTGCGAGCTGCGGACCCCTAAATATACTCGTTTCGCGTCCGGGAGAGAAACGAACTTGAATAACCTGTCGCGACAGCTCCACTGAGTAATTTCTTGACGGCCGCTGAGAAGAATGATGTTTTGGATGTTCGTGTGTTTTCACGTATTCCGCCCGCGGGCACCGGTGTTGTACTGTTCCGTGTTAATGATAATGATGTCGTCTATACATATATCACTAGCCTGTCTTTACCCACTGCTGGACTTAGCTCCCGTTTGAGAGCCTCTCATTGCTCGTCCCCACGCTGTCTGTGGGGATTGGCGATATATGCTATTCGCTTACCATAATATGTTTATATATGACATGTAACAACACAATCTGATCCGGTATGTGCATATCTTTTTTATAGGACCATTTTATGAAGAAATTTACGCTTACGATCAGAATACAATTTGTATTTTTAATACCGCGACTTTGATTGGAACAGACGTGCTTTTATTTATCCATTTGTATAGATTCTATACTCAGGATTTTCTAACCAAGCGTAGATATTGTGTTTCCTACACGTAGAGGCATATCATTTGTTTATTATACTAGCTGGTGAAACGTGGGATTATACTACACTCCTCTGCCTACCCCTTTGGGGATTACAGGCGTAAATCCTTAGATCCTATACGCTTGATTATCAGATGTATGTTCAGGAATTGTCCATAAATGTTATCACTGTAATATCGGATCCCTTAAAGCCATAAAGAATGTTTATGTTGTACATTAACATTTAACGTTTTTCATTAGCGGTAACTAATATGGAGACTTAATAAGAAACATAATATCACTTATCGGCTTCGTATTTTCTATTAATATATTCGTAAACTATGTATTTTGAGAACATTTTTGTCTAAAGATTTTTTTATATTCAATTACTATATACATATAGCCATAGCGATACCTTGAGATTTCAGCCTCTGACCCCGGGGGTGTTGAGTTGAAATCCATGGCGCGCATCTCTTTACAAAAGTGCGTTTTAAGTTTAAATATAAATTGCTAACGGTGAAGGATAACATCGCGAGGAAACCTGCGCTCTCAAGAATTTATAAAGAAAAAAAATCTAAGAAGTGTGAAGTCTGCCAACCCGCACTTGGCCAGCGTGGCAGACTATGGCTTTAACCCTCTCAATATGAGAGGAGATCCATATTCCAACAATGGAATAATAAATGGGTCGATTATTAATATTATTATAAGTAACACAAAAAAAATTCAATTAATTGTATTTTAAATATCTCGCCGACCTATAAATGTCTCGGGACATCAGAGACGGGGATAAACCGCATTTAATTACACATTAAAACATTTTTCATTAAAACATCACACATTGACAAAAGCTGTCATGTTAGAGAATTACAATAATATCTGTTGTCGCACACAACAGGATACCACACATTCTAATATTGTAGGTATTCGTTCAGAATTTAAAATGGTAAAATGGATAACGCAATGAAAAATTTATCAGGTAGGATGTTTGTTTAACTGAATTGTAATTAAAAGAAACATTAAAAATAATTTAACAACACTATAGTTGAAAATGTTGCCTTTCCGCTCGTAAACCAATGTAGAACGACAAATGTATGAAACTAAAAATACTTGTAAAACTTACAAAGCGGATAATACGCTTGAATCTTTTATAAGAAACGACATTTTCCCATTGTAATTACCTTAGCTGTTAATTTCAAAGGAAACGTGTACAAACCTAATTGATATCTAATTAATTACCTCGAGATTTATTGCGGAGCACGTGTCAACTAATTACTAGATACAAGCGCCATATTGGCTCTTTATCGATCCTCGAGCATGCTTGCTAAGTTCTTTATACAGTATGTTTGGCGCCAATATTACAGCTATAAAATTGATATATGGCGAATGAAAATGTGGGCTTCATGTTGAGGAAAAATGTATGCAGGGTGTTCTTTTGTAATGTTTCTTGTATTATATCACGTGATAAATTCGATATTCAAAATTACCATACTTATTTCTTTTTTTTTTTTTAAGGCTGTCTTTGTGGATTGAATTTGTCGTATGCCAGGACCTTTGGTTGGCTCGTAGATTAGAAAAATGAACCCTGTACAATATTTGTTATGGTATATATTTATGTGAGCAAAGGTCGTGTTTTTAACTTGTAATATAAGCTGAATTAAGAACAAAGAATGATAAGGTTCAAAAAACTAAAAAAATAAAGACTAATTTTTTTGTTTACTATTAAAATATATAAAGGTTTTTAACTTCAACTTTCGAGCGCCTTAGCTTTTTATGATTTGCAAATCGTGTAACTTATATTCGATTGCGAAATCGATAAACACCGAATCAGGTCTCAAGTGTTTGCTATCCTGTCAAATTAATTCAATGTGATTTTAATACGAATCGATCTCGGTTCAGATATTAGAGTTTCATGTAATCCGTTCGAAACAGTGATTTATTTTGTTTGCTCATGTAATTTATAACTTAAGCATGTTTAATCCAATGATATGCGCGTTGGCGTAGGACCAAACACCTTATGAAACTTGTATACTGTTGCTTATTGTGCGTAGGAGTTTTGATATGAAGGGTTATAGCTGGGCCGCTGGCATTTATTAGTTTGCTAAGGGTACCGTATGATTTTAGTATTCGTCACGCCATCGAAGACTAAGAAAACCTTGTTCTATTGAAGGCGCAAATATTACAGTAATGAACCATTTTATATAAAAGTACTAATTTCCTTTCTTTAGTAGATATCAAACGACAAAATTCATCTACCAAATTTAAAAGTGAATCAAACACACGTGAATTAGCAAAGCCCTGAATGTGTAAGGCTATGTGTGTGTTATTATTGACGACGTGTTAATGTACCATATCCCAATTTTATACATTCGTGTAACATCCATGTGCTCATGACTCATTCTCGCTAGATTCGCACAACCGGTCGGCGCGGACCGCGGATCGAATCGACATCCGATGCGGCATGTTTTTGTCAGGTAGATTTCGCCCAAGGCGATTCTCTTTTTGCGCTCAGTTATGTAACATCGCTGCCTCAATTGAAGTTATGCAATGTGTTAAGCTTACGATATTGTAAGAGCAAGTAGCGATGTGAAGCATCTTATAATATAGCTTTGAACTTGAGTTATAATTTGAAAGTTAAGGATTTAATTGTAAAATAAATGTTAGTTATTGGATTTTTTTATAATATCGGCTTCTTTGCAAGCAAAGCCGCGATTAAAACTTAATATTAATGACTCAATAAATCAGCTTCACATTAACAAATTCTCCCTCTATTAAAAGTTCCGTAATTTATACGAGTATATCGTTCTTAAGTGTTTAAATTCGTTTCCGGCAAGCGAACCTGTGAGTTCGTACCACAGATCGGAATTACTTGTTAAAATATAATAAAAACACTGTTACTAAGTTGTAAAATTTGTACGTAATGTGTAAATTGGTAACGTTAACATAAAACGTTGTCGATAAAAACCTGACACGCGAACAATATTATTTCAAAAAATACTAAAAAAAACTCCCTGGTTTTAATATTGAACTTGACTTCCAAATTACACTACATAATGCTCTACAAACGAATAATAACGTTAAGTTCTATGTACATAATGGTAAGTGGATAATATGTTGTTTATTGATGGAGAGTCGGAAGTCTCCGAGGCCGGCGTGCGTGTATGAAGAAAGTGGTAAATATGGAAGAGGCATGGCTGGTCTGCAAGGATAGAGATTTTTGTCTCTCCGTACTCTCCGCCTACCCCGTAAAGGACCTGGCGTGAATATAATATGTATGTATGTATTTATGCAAGTACTACGTAATATGAACTGAATAACGCGTATTGAGGACAACAGCAAATTTAATGTAAATCTACCCTCAACATTTTCAGAGCTGAAATTGACGGGTAAATTTTTAAAGCACGCATGACATGTGATTTCTCTTCGTACGCGCGATACCGTATCGCAACGTTAATCGTATCGGAAACGTGTTTTTGAAATGTCACGGCGTACGATATTCGAGTTCGGGTGGCACCACTGATCTCAATAAACCATGGTCTTTCAAATAACGGTTAACGCGATCGCCCTCAGCGACAAAGCTGGTTGCCGATAATTGTTTAAGATACCAAATCGGCGATGTTTATCTCCAGATAATCGTTGTTAGTGCTTCCGTTTGCGGTCTGTTGTTGCTAAAAGCCTCTGGACTAACCAGTCTTCACTCCTACTCGTACGCGGGTATGATCTTGATAGATAGTGACGCTTTAGCTAGTCCAATTGCATGTTGGAAACGGTGCAGTTAGCGATACTAATATATTTCAATTTGTTAGCAACAGGAGTACAGAGATACGCGATCCTACGTCACATCATGCCTATAATCCTCGAGGAGGTAGCAGAGAAGTGCAGAATAATCCCACGTTTCACCAGTTATGTTTACGTCTCACTATGATGATATATGGTGATATATGGTGCGCCTATTTCGAAACATCGGGCATAAATGCAGACTTACAGACACTACAGGAATTGTAAGTTGGGAAAACCCAATAGTATCCCACCCGGGGGTTGTGGGCTAGCATTTCTCGATCGATTGTCGCGTTTGCAACCACTCAACCTATTAAATAGTCATTAATATGGAGCAGGCTTCTTGAGATATGGTTATGAGATTTTTTTATTTGTATGACGGCAAACGAGAATTCAATGATCAATGCTGCCCAGCAAGATTTTTATTCTGTATCAAAATTCTTGTTAATATTTTAAAGAAGTTCGAATGTGTCATGCCCTAGTATTGTCGATTTTATTATCTAAAAACTGATATTAGACAATACTGCAAGTTTTCAGATAATATCTACATTAGCAAACGAATAAATTCTTAGTGTAATAATGAATATCGACATATAGGGGCCTCAGATAAATATCACTATCATCGTTTTCTTCATTATGTATGTACGTCTAATGCAAAATTAATTTATTCAATTGAAACAATCATTAGCATTTGTACCTAAGTTTCATATTGCTATCAACGCCTCAATGATTGATGTATGTATATCTGTGATCTAAAATCACTCCAAACAAATATATTACCATGCAAAATGATTAATTGTATCTTTTTAAACATTTTTACATGCATGTTAAACCTGTTGTCAATATCACGGTCAAAAAATCCGACCGCAACATTTGCTTTTGGGTCAAGCCGTTTTTATACTTGAGATAGCCGATTGATATCGCCTACTACCATGTCAGTTTAATGTTATTTTTATTAATACAATTAGCATAGCTTTCAATCTTTATGGTTTTTTTTTCTTTGCAGCCTGTAAATAATTTCGAATTTAAACTTTGGCCAAAAGACGCGAATGTCTGCCATCACCAGTTATTTTAATTTGCATCTATATTGTAAACGTTGTTGAAATGATGTTCGGTTTCAATGAGATTTTTCACGATTTTTCTTTCTTTTGAAGGCTTTCTTTGTGATCTTTCACATGGAGCCTGTACAAACTGTAATAACTTTAAAATGAGGTTTTTATCAGGTATATCGAAGAATACAACAGAATCAAGTTATCTAAGACATAGAGAACCACTTTGCCAAGTTGACTGAACGTCAATACTTTGTCACGTGTTTATGTTACCATTATAAAATTAAATAACATTATCTTTATATATTTTCACGAAATATTTCATCCCCATACAGAGGAAGTTAAACTAGCTAGAATTTATATTTATCATAAAAATGAACTACATATATGTGGATAGGCTTTTGAAATTGCATTAACATCACACAAAACAATGAATAAATAAATAAACAAAACAAATCTCGTAAACCAATAACATGTACAGTACTGTATTGTACAAGATACAGACAAACCAGTCGTTTAGTTGTAAAAGTTAGCGATTCACTAGACATTGTGTTGTAAGAGGTAGAGACACACTAGACATGGTCTTGTAAAAGATAGATACGCAGTAGGCTTTCGATAATACGGCCTCTGTAAAACCTTCTAAGCCTTGCTAACTGCGCAAGAAGTGGTCCTAATAAATCAACAATATAATCAAGGGAAATAAACACTAAGTAGCAATTTGCGATAATTGATAGGAGATTTCTTGTTGTAGCAACATACTTATTGCCTGAGATTCCACTCAGCTACAGCAGCGGCGACGCAAAAAGCCCTTGTCGTACGTTGTTCATCTAATCCGTACATGGCACTGAGAGACCTACAATCCTTATTGACATTCTTCTTAACAAGTCCATATGATAACAGTTCAACGAAAGTATAAGGAATGAAGATTCTTTTAGTAAGTGTACAAATACTTTAGACGCCAGTCGATAGCTTTATTGGACCTTTCGTGGCTCAAAGTTATAAAAACCACAAGCTGCCATAAATACACGTGAAGATTTTTAAATCATTACATATAATCAAAGTAGAATCAATTAAATCAAATAGTTACAGCGATGAATCAATAAATCTATGTGGATACATTATGTCATCGTGCAGTGTAGAGGGCGTTGGCATTCGGACGCTATGAATATTCAAACCTGTTCCGTCTAGCGAAGCCTCCACTTGAAGTCGTGAAGTGTCTTATTTATATATACATTTATAGACGTACTATTAGTTGTACCAGATTTATAGGTCGATGTTCTACATATGTTCTAGCCACTTTTGTAACAAACGATTACTCTCTGCCTATCCCGAAAAGGACCCGGCGTGCTTATAGCTATATCTTACTATCTACATATATACATTTGTACCTGTGCTGTTCCTTATGTAGTTACGTATCTGTGTCTGTCTACATACATACATTTTGACAGCTGTATCTTATAAATACCGTGGGACAGTTAAATTCGAGATCTCGTAGATTTTACTTTTTGTTCAGGATTTGGGTAATAAGCAAATGTGTATTCAAAACAGTTTCAGTAAAAATTATATCTTTTTTTGCTACAGTTAAATTGATTTGTCTCTCGAAATCTGAATTAAATCAGAGCGATTCATACATATAATAAAATGCAATTAGCCCAATTTCATGTCCTTAGGGAAGTGTGAACTTAGCATAATGTATGCGCGCAATGAAAAACAGTATTGTCGCTTCGGTAAAGTTTATTTGCCACTCGATGTAAGATTTAGAGCGCCATGATTTATATATATCTTGACGTGCAATTAGCCCCATTTCGTGTCTTTAGCGAAGTGTGAACTCAGCATTAAGTGTGCACGCATGAGTCGCTGTTAATAACGATTAGCTGCAATCACCGTAACTATAATTTATCGATGGGCGTTATGTTAATTCGATTCTCAACGAGCCGATAGCTTGGCTTGACCACGTTGTATTTGGTCAAACGTACGATTAAAATCTTGATGGATCACATTGATTAAACTCGATACCCGACCGCAGGGATTTGAATGAAAAGCGAGCTTAGAGAAGCATTAGTAGATTTGTTTTGTAATTTGCATTCACTGAGCTGGATAAACAGAGTGGCTGTCGGCTCAAACATTTTTTTTTTCAACACATGTTCTATTTACATTCTACAACTGTTCTATTTTCAAAAGATTATAGAAAACTCTAACTACCCACCATAGTGACTCTCATACTTAATTAAAATGCAAAGTGATTTAACAAGGCTGTACAATCAATAGATTATTCTGTCGCCTGTCAGAACATCATGAATTGAATTGGACCAGACAAACCTCGATAGAGCCTTTAACAGCCAATTACCGGACTCTACATGTACACGTTAGGCCCTTCGAAACCCGGAGGGACTCACAAAATATCCGCACAAATAGCAAGAGATACCTGATTTTAATGCATTAACGTTGGCCAAGTTGTTGAGTATCCCACGGCCAGTGGACACAATTGCCTTTAAAGTCACGCTCGTGGCTAAAACAGTCTAATCTTTCCATACGATTCGCGGAATGTTGGGAAAGCCGCAGCTCGCTCTGTGATAGAATAAATTTCAATACAGTATCAAAATCTATTCATTAATATTAATTCAACGTTATTTAGAATCCCTTTTCGTAGCCCTTACGTATAACGAACCGCGGATGTGGCGTGCTCTGCTCTACTTCGTTGTCTCCTATTACAATGTTTCAGGGTGTAGGTATAGATGTGATTAATGTACAATTTTAATTTTAAATTCAAAATTACAAAAATACAAAATTATAATTAATATTAATAAATACAGTATTAAATATATGAAAATTATAGGAATAAAAATGTGTTATTAATCACTAACAAAATTAGTATTGTTTTATTCGATTAAAATGTATTCTGTGTTGAATAATATGTAAGTAACTTTTAAATAAATAAATAGTATTTTCGATGATGAAAATGACCATACAAAAGTTGAAATGACTAAAAAAATAAAAAACAATATTATTAAATAATATCATTATATATTATTATATTAATATAAATATTGTTATGTTATAAATATTGTTATTGTATCATATTAATATAAATATTATCATATTTATTGTTATGAAACTAAATTAACATTTCGTCCATAACGCGAATGTTTGTAGTAAAAAAACGCGTGTTTTGTAACTTGCATGTAAATTAATGTATCGATGAAATCACGGCCGCTGTATTCGTGAGGATTGATCATTCATCAATCAATCAACAACAAGATACAAGATACAGATCAATCAACAACAGGCTCTTAAAATTAAAACTATCGTATATCTTTATCAGTACAATATTTTCTAATGCAGAAAACCTTTAATTCTAGAACTATAAATTGTTTTAGATAAGAGCGATAACAGATTATGTCTATAAATACTATTATTATCACCATCATCAGCCTTTCCCTGTCCAAGTACTGTAGCACGCCACTCAGCTCGATCTCCAGCTCTTCGCATTCAGCCGCCACCAGCCACTGCGTATAACATCTCTCAAACTAGTTACATCTCACAAATGCTGTAAGTACTTTATAAACCATACATTTCCAATAATTTACTAATCGTATCAGCTATATTTCGAATTGGACAGACAATTAATAGAATATATATACTAGGTATATGAAATAATTTGTTGTCATATACTACGCTGTGTAGTTTAGGAGCCCGCGGCGGTTCTTGCGTACCTATATATTTTAAGTGTATATAAACGAATATGTTGTCGTACATTACGCGATGTAGTTTAGGAGCCTGCAGCGGTTTCTGCGTATATATATAAGTTAGAGTGCTCGTCCTACGACAACTTTATGTAACGCGTTGGTCCCGGATCGTAAAACAGATGGTGTCATGTTTTGAATTTCAATTTTCAATTGCATTTCTGTTCTTGTTTCGTTGTTTTGACATATGTTATGTAAATGGTCAGTATGTTTCAGTTTTGTGTCAAGGATATGGTAAAGCGTTGAATAAGTATATATTTGTGTATTATAGATATTTCTAGGACGAGAAAATTGTCAATGCTAATGAAATATTATCGTTTTAAGTTTGCAACGTAATGAGTAGATATAATGTCCATTTCGCTTTAAAAAAATATTAAGAAAATCAAAGAAAATAATTTAAAAAAATCTATATTTAAACCGCTTACCAAATATAAAATCATATCTGTTATCGGTGGTCATAGATTTTGGTATCAGCGCTTTCCGCTTACCACTTAAAGATACTACTGTTACGATATAATAAAATTTTCAATATAAATCAGATCAAATCGGTATGCATTGAATGCATAATCAAATAAACGACATATCCCGTGTTACGTAGTATATATTCCCACCATAAATCATTCTCGCTCATATCGGACACTAATAGTTACATTTCTCACTGACAGTTGCACCATTAGCCGATACCAGACCAGTGGCGCCCCCGCTGAGCCGTGAACGCATTTGCTACTGTACTACTGCCAGTCCGCTCCATACTATCGACGGTCCTTTAAAACCAACCACTGGAGTGAAATACTATCCATTTGTCCTGCCCGGATGACATATCATTCGACGATATTTCTGATACCGATCTGTGTTCATGATTGTATGTCTTTAATCTTGTGTGTGAGTAAGGTTTAGGTTTTTGTGGAGGATGGTAGCAATAAAATGTGATATTTATTTTGTTGCGAAGTCGTTTATTTGTAATTGATAAATGAAGACGGTTGTGAGTGGGAGTGGTAAAGAGATCGCTAGTAACTGATGATGAGAAGAGATGTGAGAGCTGTCTAATATTTTATTTCACAGTCAACCTGAATACAGTTCGGTAGTCTACATAGAGAAAAATCATTACATGTAGTTCCCAAATACTTATATATTAATTTCATAGTTCTTAAGGAAGTAAAGCATTTGTTGAAACTTATCAAAGTTTGAAAACATGGTAGGTTCTCAAACTAAAAAATTGGAATATTTCTGTTAATTGTAAATATTTTCCTGGAAAGTTATTGATTTCAGCTGCTATCAGGTTAAAAGAACGTTACACAATACAATTTTACTTTATCTTTAAACCATTTAGAGCGTCAATTTTTTTAATTTGTTCACACTACATTTTTATGCACGATATGATTGCCTATAACCGTGAGAGCTGTTAAATCGAACCAACAAGGCTTCATTAAATTCTAGATTGTGAACACTGTCTCTAGCTAGCGATCCAATAAATAAACTATGAAATCGTAAGTCGGAATATTTGTTTTATACGATAGCCGTAAAGACCTGTTAGAATGCTAAGTACATATATGTAAGATTACGTAACCACATGCCCGGTAGCGGCCCAGCTGGGCGGCGACAAAGTAGACAAACCATCAACTAGCAGGCTTTCATGAAAGCTAAGCCTCCGGTGCTAAAGCAAGTCACGAAGGTGTTTGAAACAGATCGCTTTATAGAAGCCGAGATTACCGTAATTATGTTACTAAGTATAGAATGTTGATGCAACTAATTTATGTTCTCGATATCTGATATGGGTGTAATATTTACTAGTGTCCAAGACAAACAGAAGTCATATGTGTATATATACATATGTCTACATGATAATAATAATAATATGAGTGTCAATTTACAACTATTCATATTTCGATACGATTAAAAATTCAAAATAAGAACATTAACATATTTTAATGTTCTGATTCTATAGTAATGGCTACACACTATTTATTTTACTGTGTATAAAATAATGTTGTAACGATATAATTAATTCTTTTACTATTATATCGATAAAAACGATTATGATTAGATATGTTAATTTCGTTTCATATCACGCAGTCAGCATAAATTATTTGTATATTTTCTTTAGTTGTGTTAGTATAAATTAAATGATTGTCAACATAAATAAAGAATAAATTATTAAGAAAAAATGCGATAACTGATTTTTAGAAAAAATATTTTAAACTTTATTATAAATATATTTAATATTCGCCCCTTGTTTGGCAACGTAGCTGATTCCTTCCAAGAAGTTATTGGCACAATTAAATCAGGTACGAGATTTGAATATAGCAGTCCAATTAAAATACACATGTCCAATAAAATAGGAGCTGCGACAAGATTTGTTAGCTCTTCATATTTTCAGAATGTGGTTATAAAGAGACTCATGAATAAAACAACAGGCGTAGATGATCTGGATATGCTAAGCGTGGATAGGAAGCTTAGTTTTATCCTGTGTCACATCGCATTTCATTGGAAGAGATTGTAATCGCGTGCTAGATTTGATCCTTTCCTTTATATTATATAATTTTGCTTTTACTTTACGGGGTAGACGGAGAGCACCGAGCCTATCTTTACGAACCTGTAGTTTTCGTACATTTTTTCCATACACGCACGCTGGTCTCGGAGAATGACTTGGAAGCCTTTTATTTAAAGAAAGTAATAATAAGAATAATTTCTTCGTAACTACTTTGAATAACTATGTAGTGACGTAAGTATATGTACAAGTATTAAGAAACAATCGTGCTTGAGTACACTTACCTATAATAAAAAAGTGTTATTTTAGCTAATATAACTCAATACTTTTGGTAATGTAATAATGTAAACATATTTAAAACACAATACACATTAAAATTGATTGACTATTTGAAAACCAAACACACATCCAACGACTGTTTTTTTATACTTATTCTCCTAAAAGAGTTAACCTAGATTTATTTTTAATATACAGAAAACAATTTTAGCATCCACACAGTTTCAGTCGTAAACTTTTCGTTCAAAACTAGCGAATGGATTGCAAATGTAACGTTAGTGTTAGAAATCCAGCATTCGAATTAGGAAGTGCGTATTTGAATGCGCGATAAATCTAATTTGGAACAGAACTAACGGGTCGGGTCGTATGCACCCACCCGCGGCGCGCGCGCACAATTTCGCCAGTTTATCTCTCAACTCTGTTCATAACTTAGAAGACGTATCATGAAACGGGGTTGTTTACGTTGAGAATATTTCACCAACACTGACAACGGCTGTCGCGAACGGTTAAATTTGTTGTGAGATACACGCTGCTATCGCGCTGAAATCCTATAGCACCTTGCCAGGTTTTAAAGGCCGCAGTCCCTTGCAACACGATTTATTATACACTTCGCTCAAAGTAAGCACATTTTTTTATTGTAGGTACATCAATAATCTCCGACGAAAGAGCATTTAGAGCTCTTAATGCTAACAATACACAACTAGGCGGTCAATTACAGCGTGTGTTAAATTATGAATGATGGTTTGTATGGGTAAATAAATAAACGTTATCAGATACTTCCGAGATTTATCACCGTTCGCTTAACGATAAGCTATCTGAAACATTTATTTATGACCATGGAGGCTCTATTTATAACGATCAGAGACAACAACTCGCTCGGGACAATGCAAATTCGCACTTAGTTATTGCCGTTCAATCGGCTTAGAATTTTCTTTTCCCACCAATGTCGAGTCCTCAAGCAATTTTTGTTTGCGGTTTGCGTTTTGAATTTCAATTCCGTTGCTTTTGTTTACCGTTTTGCAATGTAAACGCGATCGTTTTAAGTTAGTTACACGGATTTTACTTCGTGAGTCTACCCCCGTAGCCGAAGCATTAAATCTCAGCATGACTGGCGTTTGCGAAATCTATCGATTCAGCTCTAGCGGCTAATCTAGCGGGAATTGCGAATCGGTCTCCCATGGAATGGGCATTAAATAAATCACTCGCAGCGATACTTATTTCGTTTGATAATTAGTATTTATTGATGGGAATTCTGAAATAATGAGCGTCTCCGGTAACACTGCGTCTAGAAGTTTCTATCAAATGCTATTGTATCGCTCAAAGCGCTTCATGTGCTTGTTATCTGGAAGGACTATTAATTATTTATAACTATTTTAATTCACATCAACATTTGCATAGCGCTTCTTCGGTCGTCGATGTTGTCAGCGGAAATAGAAGTGTTATAATAAATAAAGTTAGAATCGAACGGGCCCCAATTACAGGGTTGCAAGATGAATCGGGCGATAGTTGGCTGGAAACTGCTAGAGATTTTAGTAATTTATTTAATGCGAGATCGATGCGCAGATTGTGGGACCTTTTCTAGCGTTGATATAAAATGTTGTCTGATTTACTGTTGAGGTGGAGCCTCGCACTAACAAACTTTACTCGTGCGGCTGTTGTAATCGAGGATGTCGTTTTTTCTTTGTAATCCACAAAGTCAACTTATACTTTTCGAAGATAAATTTAGATTTAAATTAAAAATAAGGTGGATTAAATATAAAATTAAAGTGAACAAAAATTTAGATATAAAGTAGAGTAAAATAAAATTAGATTTAAATAATTCAAAAATTGATTCTTTTAGAGATGTCTTTTAGAGACGTTTTAAAGCTTATACTGCACAAATGCTACCTACTTATATAATCTAAAGCGTGTTTAAAATAGCGGTGGTCGTAATCTATAAAAAATCATCAGGAAATATAAATAAAAAGAAATTAAAAAAATTGTTGAAAGTTGTTTGTTCATTCATTTATAATTCATTATTATGATCACCTTTCGTTTATTTTTGATTAATTGGTGTACAATAATTATCAGCTAAACTTGTTTTCAGCCGGGCTTTTATTGGTGAATCACTTAAATGTGTACAATCAAGTTCGTCTTATCATGGGAAAATATCAAATTTTCATGCAAGCAGTCTTCCTGCAACTTGTTAGATTGTAACCGCGTACATACACGAGTGTTGTAGCAAACTACTACATGTAATGCTCGCGCATGCAGTCTCACCATGCACCATTCATTAATTTTAATTGCGGACCGCTCTGCGCGAGCGAGATAGCGATCTTGATGGTCGCAGGTGACTGCCGCGCATGCATCCGTGCACACGTGTTCTCGTGCATATGCTGTATACATGCACATGTGTACACGTGCTATACACATGTTCATTTCTTTTACAATTACAACGTTATTTTCTATCCGCTACACGTATTTCTTTTGACCCTTTTATTATTCCACTGTTGGAATATGGGTCTCCTCTCACAGTGAGAGGGTTAAGGCCACAGTCTGCTACGCTGGTCAAATGTGGGTTGGCAGACTACACACACTTTAAAAAAACCTAGCCAGCTACACGTATTGTTTGTTCTTAATTGTGATTCAAATAGTTAATAAGATGAACACGAATCGTAGCGTTTAGTTTTATTAGTAAGTTAGCTTACTAACTTTTCTGTTACACGTTTATGTTACCAGAATTTAATTAGTTAGTTACACGAACGTCATAATATTCTTCATGAAATGACATACGCTTTCGCTTAATAAACTAAGTTTAATTATTAGTATAATTAAACGCAGTTTATTAACATATTAAATTAATTAACACCAATGAACAGGTTTAATAAAAGGCGAACTTAATGCCTAATGTAACTCTCCATTAACATATGAATATGCAAGACTTAAGTTGTCGTAATAGTGTTACAGTTTATAAACATATGTAAAGACAATGATTAGTGATTTTTATGCGTGTGACTACGACTTACCTTCAAATGTGGTTAATGACCACTTTCTATTAAAACAAAATGGCAAAACAAGACACACCTGCGACAAAATGATGCAAAATTTATGTTTTTTTTCTTTTCAGCCAATTCACCTTATTAATGTCCGGCCATTACGATATTAGCCTTGCTAATTAGATCATTGTCAGAAACATTAACATGTTGTTAGAAATTAATAATTCAATATTCATTCTCTTTAAGCTGTACATTTCAATGACAGGCGAGACATGTCAATTGTACGCTGTGAGATAGTTATATGACGGGGTTGACTTGAGATGTTATATGGTTGACCGTTTCAGTATTCGGGTGAACTGAACATTTGATTACTTCATCATCATCATCATTGACGTCATCACGGCCTGTTTTTTTTTTTGGGCACATGTTTTCTTTTAGAATGAAAGTTGATGTGAGTTGCCAGACTTCACATAACCTACCTTATAGATTATAATGATAATTATTATTAATATGGAAGCTGTAGCCGCTCAGGTTTCCAAACAATATTTTTCTTCACACTTGTAATGAAGGATATTTCGTTAGCCATATGTCATGTGTAAATATATTCTTGCTATTAGGGCGGTGTCAATTAATGGTTAAAATTTCATTCTCGATTATATTGTTATAATCGAGAATGAAATTTTATTATGTCGTCACGTTAAGTCTTTTACGGGGTTGGTAGACCGCACCGACCGCTAAATATCTTTATTCTTATGTACTCAAATGTTTTCAATGTTTTGCAGTAGCTCATTGTACTTTATTAAAAAAGTAACTATATATTAACGCTACTTGTATCAACTAACTTAGATACGAACGTTTTTATTTGTCGACCCTTTTATTCCAGTGTTGGAACCCGAGTCTCCTCTCGTTAAGACAGATTTTGCCACGCTGGCCAAGCGCGATTCGGCAGACTTCACACACCATAGACAATTTTGAATTTTTTAACCCAATTATATTTTACTAAGGGCTAATTATACATCAACATTTGCCACATAGACCAGGGTCGATAATTTTTAAAACCAATTAAAATCGCAGTAGGATGAAACCCATTAGAAAAGGAGGGGAAT